>NDXB01011456.1:59361-101177 GCA_002631895.1 Agapornis roseicollis | reverse complement strand
AACAAATTTCCCTCTTTTTTTCCTCTCTCCTTTTTTTTTCCTTTTTTTCCCTTTTTTTTTTTTTTTTTTTGAAAAGGCGGCATTGAATACAGTGTCTTTCATGAAATTAGTTCAATATGCATATAAACTGGCAAGAAATAGGAGAGGCTTTGGCAATGCGTGACTATGCATCATCAAAATGGGGAAAAAATCTGCAAATCATTTTAACTTTATATAATAGTAAATAGGTGTTATCAGGAAGAGAAGTCATTAACAGTGTAAAGAAAAGCAAGGAAAACTTTCTTGCACTGCCATTAGAGTGAATGGCAGTGACTGAAGCATGTATAAAGGAAAAAGTGAGACTAAGATATTAATAGGGTTTGGGAATAAAGGAGGAAGAAGCTGGAAGAATTTGTAAATGGAAGACTGCAAACAAGAATGAAAATATAATAACAGAAACTTCAGAAGAGAGGTAAACTAGAGGGAATACATACTCAATAGAGCTTCAGCAGTTTGCAAACATAATCTCTGTATGGGAAATTACTAATCAAACACAAATTCACAAAGCTTGCCCACACATCATCTCTCCCCTCAGTGAATTTTTCTTGCACCATACTGTATTGCTCCTTTTGTACTGAAAATGAGGCTGGAAAGTCCAGGGATATTGAAGAGTTCACACAAACTTGTCATCTCACAGACAGACTCTGCAGGTGGAAAAATGTTGAACTATGAAGTACACTTCTTTCTCTACTTTGACCCTGTTTGGGTTTCTACAGTTTATGCATATTCTAACAGAAAGAAAAACAATCAAAGAAAACCCAAGCCCAAACAATAACCTCCTCCAAAATCACCTCCTCTTCCCCCCGCAATTGATCCTCAAATAACTTTGCACTAGCCAAAGCTCTAATGGACACTGTCAGTGTATTTTCATATAACCAGCAAAGCCAGTTCAGTTCAAAACTCAGAATTTAAAATCCAGGCTGTCATGAGCAATGACAGAAAAACAACCTGATGTGGAAAAAATCCTTTCCGTGGTCTTGGAACTGTTTAATGGAGGAGGGAGAAAGCTTTTTTCCTCATGATTTCTTTCTATATGTTGCAAACATCCTCTGTAGATATTGCAACAGAGATGTCTGAGAGGAAAGAGAAGGAAATCTAGAAAGAGCACGCAACTGGTAGAAGTTCAGCAGCTTGAAAACACAGTTTTAATGTATGGAATTATTGCCCAAAAGGAAGTTCAAAACTAATTCATGCTTTGCCTTTATTTCTGCTTTACTGCAGTTGCATGTTTTTATACAAGACATAAACTCCATTCTATCAAGGAGATGAGATATACCTCCAAGTCCTGTTTTCCCAACAGCAGAAATCCAGCTATTGACCTAATTATGGGACTCTCCTTGCTGAAGGCAGGGGAATGACCTTTTCTGCATAGGAGAAGATTGCATATTTCTGCATACCCCTTCCAGCTTGTTATCAAGGGTTATCTGTCAGCCTCCCTAATCTCTCATCATGGTGGTAATCTTATCTGACCTGGACATTACTGAGTAATTCAGGTACAAGGTTGCACAAGAAAGGACTTGGTGTTCCTGATGAGCAGAAAACTAAGCATTTAGGGAAAAACCCTGCCTCAGCTGTAGCCATGAAACGCTAATGAGAGTGAGAGTATCTGAGTACAAGTCCTCCATTTTAGAGTGTGCTTGACTGTCTCAACTCCGAAGCTGGCAGTTTCCTCTCTGCCCAACACCCTTTCTCGGTGGGACTCGTATGTCATTCTTTGGGTTCTAGCTGATGGCTCTTTCTCATCTCATTGTTTATACTGTCATGACCTTTTGCTGTTCTGGTGTCAAGAGCCCTCATTATAATTTTAGACATGAGGTCATGCTTCTAATCAACCCTCCTTTCTTATTCAATTAACATTTCCAGTGTTTTTAAATTGTATTGGTCTACAGGCCAAGGGATTTCCTTCCAATTAGTACCAGTAGCGAAAGGCACATATCAAAGTTTATTTGCTTGTATCAGTACTCTCATTTGATCTGTTAGAAGGATCTGGTGAACATACAATTAAGAAGTTCCTCCTAGGTATCTTTCCCCAAAGGGCCAACAATACCTGCTGGGGTCTGTTAGCATTTCAATATGTTTTCCTACCTCAGGAAATGTCTCTGCTTCCTTGCCTGATTGGTTAATGTAGCTGTATATTTTGCATGCATAACACTTAGAGTCACTGCCTGCCATTGCTGAGACTCATTATCCTCCACATTGCACAATTAGGGATTAGACTTGCATTCAACCTCCTTCACCTCCCACAGAAGGGTCAAATGTGCACAGCCATTTAAGAAGGGTCAAACAGTCAATGCTGTCAGAGAAGGACCAGCAGCATCCACACCAGACAAGAAGACAGTGACAGTGTTCTGTAGGAAATGTTTGCATCAGACTAGCAATGTGCACATTTCTTGATGTCTTCACACACTTATCTCTAAGATATGTGTGATTACCAGGCCTTGTCTACATAGCTGCTGGGCATGTGGACTAAACAGAAGGGTGTTCAAAAGGCACGAATACTTCCTGATTTCAGCCTCAGATTATATCTCTTGGAAGGAGAGCAGAATAGCTTGTGGGAAGAGTATTCCACTATGTTGTTTTAAAGTATTGAATGCTTAGTTCAAACCAGAACATGTCAGAAGTAAACCATTTTAATGAAAGTTAGGAATAGTTCAGCTCTGCCAGAAGTTATATAGGACTTTAATTGCTTCACCATTTCCCTGTAGTGACACACAGCATGTCTACATCTTGACCTGGTTTAAGCATGTGAAAGGATTCTTTACCCAACTGTTGGCTCTAACAATTGCAACTCAGATGCTAGTTCTCATTTGAACCCAAGAAGATTATTATCGGCATCTTGCCAAGGCCAACCTGTTCAAACACAGTCCATAATTTGAAGGATGATTATAAACAAAGATAGTCCTAGAGCACTGAAATTCAAAGCTCAGTTCCAACTTTCCAGCTAGGAGATGTGCAGAAGTTTTCTTTGCTTTATATTTGCAAAATTCCCATTGCAAATACCTCATCTAAGGGTGATGGATCAGCTGCAGGTACTTTCTATCCATTCTTCCACCCCTCTCTCTTACCTGTCCCCATGATGGATGAAAATGCCATGACTACACTGGCTCTGATGTTGACTCCACATTAGCATGCATTTGTATTTGGACTCAGAGGTGCTAAATATCCTCCTCTGGGTCCAATCCCTTCAGCACTGTCCCACTAAAGCAGAGCATCCTGTAAATACAATGTGTTGCTGTTTCCGCTGATGTTTATTAAAATTCAGGTAGCTTTTACTTTGTGAAGGTAAGTGGTTCATGAATGATCCTGAGTTCCTTTTTGAGTAGAGGAGAACTGTCTTGTAGTTTGTGATCTGTGTTGAGAGGGGATGTTTTACAGATTAATCTGGACTAAGCATCCATTATATGTTTTGCAGAGATTATGAGGGATAAGACTTAATGACACAGATTGTCCCCTCTAAATCTATAACTTTCTGTAGTTCAAGGACAGAGTTTTTTTTTCCAGTGTGAATTCAAGTGTATTTCAGGCTTACAGTTCAGTCAGGAATTTGTAAGGAAAGGAGTTTCTGTTACCTTAATAGTTAAAGGAATTTTAAAAGGCAGTGAGAAAGCACTTACTTACTGACATGCACAGCAAAAGAAATACAAGAATACCAGTGGCAATATTAATGGGGCCAAGAAGAACCTAATCTAAGCCTTTTAGGTGGAGAGTGCTGAGTTTTTTCTTGCACTTAACAGTGAAAATCAGAAGTAACTCCCCCAAAGTCAGTAGATTTATGCCAGCATAGCCCAAGGAAGCAGACTGCCTGGAACCACTGCTAATTTGAACACAGACCAATGTAAATCTGTGGGAATAAATCTTACATAGTGGATATTAAAGTGAAGTGTTTGTGTCAGCCTAACCTGTTCCAAATGTCAAAGTCTGAAGGATACTACAAACTGTGAAGATCTGTTGCAAGAGAGTTAAAAAAAGCCCAGTGTGCTTGAAAGTATTCCTGCTGAAATCAGTAGGTTTTGGCATTGGCTTCAAGGGTTTTTGGATTCAGTGCATGGGAGACTACAATAACAGGTATTTTAGAAAGGGAAAGTTAATAACCTGCCAGTGAAGGAAGGTGCTGAGCTGAGTCCCAACATGCTTCCCTCAAGTTTATAAGCATCACTGGAAAAGTAATGAATAAGAGTATTGAAACAGAAGCAGTTTGTTCCCAGTTTACACCAAGGCAGATGTCTTGCGGGATTGGTGATGCTTCTCTATGTATCACCAGGCTTGTAGAACTTCGCAATTTAGAGGCAAAAGCTGGGGCTACATGGTGTGTGGATACAGACGCTCCTGCTCCTCACATTCTAGTAAAGGGTTGCAATGGGGAAGAGCAGTTTTTCCCAGGGGATGAAGTCATCTCTACAGAACAACTTTGTGAACTTGAGATCCAATCCATCATTCAGCAGAACCAGAGACAAATTTTTGATGTGACTACAATTGCAGATGAATGAGACTTGTGGAGAGACAGTCTTGTGAACATATGCAATGTACCTGAACTTGGGTGTTGTGTACCTCTGATTAAATTCAGGATCATCTCTCTTTTCAGTACAAAAACCTAAATTCAATTAATTTGTGCACTCAGCAGGGTTGGTAACTTGCAGTCCCAATAGGCCAGGAAAAAACTAATAAGATTTGATTCATTTATCACTGTAGCCTTTCATTTAAATGCCACATTCACCAGCTTTCTCCCAACAGGCACTAAAATGCTTCAAATACTGATATCAACATACCGTCTACATGACTCTATTTATAAAGAAATCCTGTTGTCACACACTGATCAATAAAAGGTAGCTATGCCTTACGTTTCTAATCATTATGAATCCATTTAAAATTCAGTGCAATACCACCAATCCCATTGAATTCATTAGGGGATTCACAAGGATTGTTTATGTAGTTCCACAGCAATGCCCTTGTAATTGAGCACTAATTAAGCATTATTTCATGCAGGAAATAATTAGCTGTGGAAACCCTGTTAGTGCCAAATAATGGAATAAAGGTGTGTTTACATATTATAAACACCTTATGAATTGTCAAAAAGGTTAGAGCAGGTCTTGACTTTCTTACCCTGGGGAAGAGAAGGGACCTTAAGGAGTCATCTCTTGCTTAACTCAGTTGAGTATCACCTAAATAAATACTGAATTAGAGAAGGATGTACTGGAATTCAGAAAATCACTCTTGACTTTGCACATGTCAGTGGTTTAATTATTAGAATGCTTCCAAGTCAGTGCCATTCCAGAGAAAGGTTTGCTGGTTAGGCAAGGCTCAGAGTACTTGAGTTGGTGATCTTATTGTTATTTATAGCAAGCAATAGAATTGCAAACTTTCCATTTGAAGAGAAGTTTTGACACCAGACTTACAGAAGATGCCAGTTTCACACTGTATTTACGATTAGATTTCCAAGTGCTCAACAATGAACTTTCACAGTGCCCAATACACTGGGAGGGTCCCAACTTTCCTCCTCTATTCCTTCATATCCCAGTCAGGGCTTGGATCTAGCATGGGGTGAAGAGAAGCTACTCTCTGTTTCTCAGGGGCATTGCCTTAATCTATTCATGTCTAACTGTTCTTACTGTGCCTGAGAAGGATGCAGCCATGTTCAAAGCCATGTGGTTCTGCTTTCCAAAGAGCAGATGCCAGGAGATCCCTGGGGTGGCTTTGCAGTCCATCACTGAGATTGTCTGGGTGGGGCTGGGTACCACAACATAGCATACCTTGACACTCCACTAATATGATGGGAGGATTTCAAGGGGAATTGCAGTGTTCACACCCTGGTAATTTTGGCTTCTGATCACAAATTAGACCATTAGGAAACAATTGCTTCTGTACAGCTCTGTCAGAACAAGTTCATCAGACATGTAAGTCTTTTGGCTGGCACTATAGCATGCAAATACTTGCTACAAATATTGAAATGCTCAGTCATTAACAGAAGTTGGTGAGAATAAGTTCTGCTTTGTTGTACTTTGAAAGACCAGCAAAATGCCCAGAACATCAGCTATTTTGAAAAACAAGGATATTGGCCTGTAGGAGGAAAAATTATTTGAAGAAAAGACATTTCCTTGAAAGAAAAAAAAGCACAATAGTATTTCTGAGAGGTGCTTAGGTATCCTGAACCCATTATGAAGGCTAGTAAATTGTCTCCTAATGCTCTCTGTGGGAGCAGAGAAGGGATGAAGGGACAAAGGGACAGACATGTTGGATACATCATACTAAAGCTGGATGAAGGCTTCTCAGTATTAAGTTGTTTTTTTGGTGCCCAAGGACAAGGAAAAAATAACTATACTGTACTTATGCTCCCTGAAGTGTTGCTGACTGGAAAGAAGTGAGGTGTGGGGGGATCAGAGCCTGCTTCTCCTCTGATGCCTTGGAATCTGCCTGGGGATGGGCAGTGCCTATGTGGAATCCACCACAGAAGTGGAGCAGCTCTGCACAAAAGGAAATCACAAATCTTGCTCAGTCTTGAGGAGCTAAGAATGAAAACACCTGGGAGAATAGCTCTTTGGATGTTTTTTTCTGCCTGCTGCCCTTCTAGATTATGGCCCTTAGTAGCTGTGCAGATACTACTTTCCAAGCAACCATGGCAGGAAGAGAAAAGCCTGTCAGAGCAACACTGAGGCTGAGAAAGCTTTCTCTCCCAGTGGGACCTCTGAATTTTCTCCATTACATGGATTTCTGGGACAGACGATTAAATATTATAGCTCCCAACTTTGCCGCAACAAGTACAGTGCTTAACAAGGTAAGGGAAGGGAGGAGCTTATTCCTTACAGCGTTCGCTTTATATCACCGGGTTTGTGAGTCCCATCTTTACGATGGTGGAGGCAGGGGCTGTGTCAGTCCTTCAATCAGGCTGGCATTTGCCATAACCAGTATTGACTTGTGAGACCTCTTCATTTCCTCCTCTGACTTTTCTCAGTCTTGCAGCTCTGGAATTCAATATGCAAGAAACAGGAATGTAAAAAACTTGGGAGCTTAAGCTAATCAGGAGTTGTCTGGTGGGAGCTTTGCAACACATGGTGCACAATTATTTTATTTGTCGTTCTGCTGGGAACACTGTTCAGGTTGAATTAACAATGGAGGTTAAGTTAAAGAGGCAGGACTTTCTATTAGAACTCTTTCTTTAGCAACATTCCCTTTGCTTTCAAGGGGAACCTTTTTTTCCTTAAATTCTTCTAAAGCCAAATTCAAACTTCTGCTAGTCTAAGCTACTGATGGCTCTGAGCAAAGCTAATTGCTTGTTTGTCCTGTTTCTGCTGTGACTGTGGTTGTTTCATGTAGATTTTTTCTACCCTTTCTCTTCAAAGCAGTAACTTTCCTCAACAGATCTGGCTTCAAACAAAAGAAGATGCTGCAGCTTCAATGTAAATTTAAAAGTCAATGAGACACACACAAAAAAGAGACATGACCCAGGATGAGCTCAGTCCAATGAATAAATTCAAACCATTTAGTGGATGTTTGGAAAGATCAGAAGGGCACCTTTGCTTGCAGCATTTTAACAAGCCTCCATGAATTGACAAGAGGCCTGAAAAATGAGTGGCAGTGGTGGAGAGTAATTCAGTTGTGATCACTTGAGGGTGATGAATGAGGAAGGGACATAGTCTGTGCAGAGACAAGTAATCTTTTCTAAAACAATTGTACTTCGCCCTCATGGCTGGAAATTTATATTGCAATGGTGGCAACACTGGTAATTAATGAATCAGTCCTGACTTTTGGGGAGACTGTTAGAAACACCAGGCTGAAGAAGCAGACCCAGAGAGATTTTCTCAAAAGGCTGAAATATTCCTGGACACTGGATGTTGCTGTATGAGGTTGATAAATTTGTCTTTAGCCTATGAGATTAAGCATGGTTTAAAAGGACTGGGAAAAAATAACTTCAAGGCACGTTTTAAGGTAGATGGAGGATGAATTAAGATTAATGACAGTCTTACAAGTGGGCTGAAACTAGCAGTCCTGATATGAGAACAGTGATAAAAGCCAGCAAGACCAGCCTCAGAATGTGAATTACTTGCTTTATTCAGTGCCCCTTGTGGTTATGTCTAAGCCATTTGTGTGTGCATGTGTGCGAATGCATGTATGTACAACTGACATCCATTTTACATTAACCATGCACAAAACCTCAGTGACCAACAAGACAAAAAGAGGAAAACATCCTTAAATCCCAAGATGTAAGGCATTTTTATTTTTCTCTCCTCCCTCAACAGTAAATCAAAAGGATGATTGTGTCCTGTTAATAGTTAAATGTACTGTAAGTTAAATAGACCTGACAAGGCAGTTTTGAAACAGGAAACCTGGTAGGAGTTTAATGACATCTTACAGTACACCTATCCTAGCAATATAATCATTAAAATTTGTCAAGTGTAAAAGCAAATGAAAAACATTACCCCAGAGCAACTTACTGTATAAATGCAAAAACTAAAGCTGCTAAATGGTTTCTCTGGACATTTACTTCCAGATCTGAAGCCACATTGATTTGGCTTCATCTCCTGAAGGGCATAGGTTCATAATTTTGTGGAGGATGCAAGATTAGAAAGATTCATTTTACATGAGAAGTTTCTAAGTCTTCACTGCAAATTAGTGTAGAATTGTTAAAAAGAAAGCTGCCAGAAATGACTGAAACTGTCTTGGAAACACAACGATTTGTGCTTGCTTGATTTTATTATTTTTTTTAAAAGCATGCTAGAAAGAAGTAGATTCCACAGTGAGTATCCACACTCCTATGTGTCTTTCCTAAAATTGCATGGATCCAGGAAGGACATTTGTTGCTTGGAGAAATGTCATAGGAGGAAAGATCTTATTGCTGAAAGGTGCATAATATAAAAGCCATTCATCATGAAAGAGAAAACAATAAAATCCTACACAAATGTATGTAAATATATTCAGATATTTGTGAGCACTAAATCTTAAAACTCCAAGGGGATGCTGGAATATGAGACATTGTCATTGTGGCGTGCCTGAGGTTGGAAACAGGATAACCCCATGGATTGCAGCACCCAACAGGGACAGATTACACCAGAAGAGGAAATGAAATGCTGTTTGCTAGAGGTCTCAATAATATAGTGTCTTCATGTTTGCTGACACCTCTTTAAGCCACCAACTACTCAGAGGACCTATGTGTTGCAAACACTTGTATTATTGTTTAAGAGGCATGCTTGCAAGTATCATCTTTGAAGGATGTGTCTAACCATTATGTCACCCAGTGCAGAACTCAGGGGGCCGAGTGAAATCCATAGCCCTTGCAAAAGTTGATGCCTGACTTCTGTGTCTTTGGATGACAACTATTTTACATAATTTCTGGGCAAGTGAACAGGAATTTGAAGTCAAAGGAACAACTTACTTTTGCATGTATCATTGCAGTTAATAGCAGATGGCAGGACCAGAGCTAGGACATGGTTCAAGGTATGAATAGCTACTTTGTAATCATAGCATATTCCCCTTTGTAGTTTACAAACTGTTGTAGTTTAAAAAAACATAACCATAAATATAAGCGTATATCAACTTTGATATTGTATTACACCATCAGCATAACGCAAAGGGGCCCTGATGAAACTCAAACAAAACTTACTGACCAGCAAGCAGACCTGAAGAGATTTTCTGATTAATGAAAGAACTGTTCGATACTGATCATCTTGAATCTGGCTAAGCATTATCACAATGTTCAGCATTTGAATGTGAAATCATCAGGAAATAACTATGTGACTTTGGATATCACTACTTTTAGGCAAAATATTTCTTCAAGAAAAACAGACATTGCGAAATTTCTCCTTACATCTTCAAAGCAGTGGGAAAAGAGTTCTTAAAGGGAGAGAGAATGCCTTTCTTGCACAAATACAAGCAAATACCGAGTTAAAAGATGGATAATACCCTTGTTATTTTTGTCTGATCTTAATTAAGAAGTAACACTATGCCAAGATTTGTGGGTTGCCTACAAAGTTACCCATAAGCTTGCATACTTCATAAACACAGTCTTGTGCATGGGAGCTTGGTAGGATTTTGTCAGTTGCTATGTGGTGTTTCAGCCGTTTTGCAGTGTTGTAATGCAATAATTCCTTACCAATGAAATTTTGTAATTCACATTAGTGTTTCCATAAAGTTTAGAAGAATGAAGGAGGAGGTCTGAGATATGAATCTCCTAGAGAAAGAAAACACCTCCCAGTACAGCTGACTGTGGTAGCTGAAAACTAGAAAAGCTTGAGACATCCCTGAAATCTGCAGTTCCTATGGGGTAAATCAAGTGGTGCTGACTCTCCTGTGCTCACCAGCTAGTCTGGGTCTCATCCACAGCACTAATTTCCATGTAATGTGCGGCACTCATCCATTTCACCAGGACTAGGAGAAATATGCACATAAACACTTGCTATGGTTTATCCACCCTCTTGACCCATAGGTCTCTGTAGCTGACCTCACTCAATTCCTGGTGATGGTCACTTCCTGCTCTGTGGTGAAGACTGCCAACTTTGGAGGGCCAAGCAGGGGAATACAAAGTAGGGAGGATTAGCTTTATTAAATAAAGTCTCTAACAATTTAACTTCTGTAAGTAAATCCTAATTGAGTAATATTCATGTGCTACTAGAGGTTGAGTTATGAAAGCGGGCTGACCAGCCTGTGTTTTCTTGGTGCTTTTCTTCTTTGTGATCAGGATGCTACAGCAATAAAGGCACAGCGAGACCACCCTGCTGTTGCAGGTGTGTGGCAAGAACCAATGTAAATGCTGCTGGTTTTATCAAGTCCAGTCCTCCACAAACACGTTCAATAGATAAGCACCAAAACAAGCTTCTTAGAACATGTCTTTTGTCAACCACCACCTCACAAATCTTGTGAGACCCCACTTGAAGTATTGTGTGCAGTTCTGATGTCCTCAACGTAAAAAGGACATGGAACTCTTGGAACAAATCCAGAGGAGGACCACGAAGATGATCAGGGGACTGGGGCACCTCCCATATGAAGACAGACTGAGATTGTTGGGGCGGTTCAGCCTGGAGAAGAGAAGGCTGTGTGGAGATCTCAGAGCAGCCTTCCAGTGTCTGAAGGGGACCTATAGGGATGCTGGGGAGGGACTCTTCATTAGGAGCTGTAGTGACAGGACAAGGGGTAACGGGTTCAAACTTAAACAGGGGAAGTTTAGATTGGATATAAGAAAGAAGTTCTTTACTGTAAGGGTGGTGAGGCACTGGAATGGGTTGCCCAAGAAAGCTGTGAATGCTCCATTCCTGGTGGTGTTCAAGGCCAGGCTAGACAGAGCCTTGGGCGACATGGTTTAATCCAAGATGTCCCTGCTTATGGTGGGGGGTTGGAACTGATGATCTTAAGGTCCTTTCCAATCCAAACCATTCTATGATTCTATGATTCTGCATGTGTCTTGTACCTGTGTCTCTTAGTATACTTGAACACATGGATGGGATCCCACCTGGAAGTGCTTAGAAATCCCACTGTGCTGCCAACTTACTGTCTGATTGTGTGTGTCGTCCCCCCCCCCTTACATGTATGTAAACACTACAGTAAGCATATATGTAAACATACTAGTTCAGTGACAGGCAGAGAAAGGAAGATAAACTCTCCAGACAGGCAGGTTTTAGTCATCAGGTAATTTGAAAAGAGTTCTTGCATGCTCATCTTTTACAGCAATTCTACTAATATAAATCTAATTTCTAAACCAGCTTGCCCCTAAAAATGGAGACTGCATCTGAGACATTCTTTTGTTCATTTTGAAATAGATTCCTCTCTAAACTATGAAATGAATGTAAAGCCCTCTGTATGTAGAGCCCAACTCAATTTGTTCCCTCAAATAGCTATTTTCCACTTGATCTAAGCTACACTCTGAGGTTACAGCTACAGAGCTCTCTAGCACCATAATAGTAGGCCTATTTTGGCATCATTCCTTTTAGATTTGATTATTTTTCCTTCAGACATTAGCACATGCGTTTTCTAAGCTAAATCCCTTTTCATGTTCTCCAGCTTTGTGAAGTCCTTTTTTATTTTGTTTTCTTTTTATTTTTTTTTTTGTCCTCTTTGTTGTTTCAGACACCTCCCACTGAAGTCTCAATTGCAAGTTTAATTAACACATCCTCAACCTTCTTATTCCACATAAGGCATGAAAATACTGAATAAACCCAGAGCCAACATCTTTTGGTATCCCTTCCATTGAACAAGTTTAACTTCATAGACTATTGAACATGTGGTGTTTCATTTAAATCCCTTAGACACTATTTTGACCTTGTAACAAAATATGCATCTATGGTTTTTTTGTTTTGTTTTGGGGGTAAAATCACTACAGACCTTGACTTTAGGTCTTAACCCAAGATCTGCCACTCGAGAATATGGACTGGAATGAATGCCATCCACAAACTCTGAGCAGGGAATCCCCTGGATGTGGGCAAATCCCCAAGCAACATAAAACTGGCAGAAAGCAGAACTACCTCAGCCACCTCTACCATATGTGGGTACAGGGAGGGATAGCAGAGAGAGACATATAATGTTTAGTGTATGTCTCTCCTATACTTCTTCAGCTGAAACAGAGTAAGGATAAATGCATCAGTCACATGTTGCACTTATGCCTATTTGGCCAAAACAGGGAGTCATTTCCATACTCCTCCAAACTTCTCTTGAAAAAGTCTTCTTCCTAATGCATTTGATGAATTTCTTTAAGCCTTCTGCACTACTGTGCTAAGAATATAGTAAATAACAAAATGCTTTAATACATAATAATTAATTATTTACTCAGTTATCTACTTGACTAAACCACTACTGTGAGCTTAGTGTGCTTTGCTTAATAGCCAAGGGCTTCATCATTCTACAAGTAAAATCTGTTTTCTGGAACTTGTCCCTGCCCATGGCAGGGGGGTTGGAACCAGATGAACTGACAGATGAAATTTAATAGCTGTGAAGACTGGAATACTGAAAGATAGATGAATCTTCTTTACACTTCTTTACATACTTGTAAAGTGCATGTATGGAAGCACTGCCATTGGAGCCTGCGTTTTGGAGGGTCTTGCCTCACTCAGGTTGATCTGTCAAGAGGATGTTATATTCACCCTGCCCCAATAACCTGTGCTCACATGAAAGAAAATGCCTCCTGTGGTGCCAATCATAAACCAGAAGTCCCATTTTGGGACAGCTGATGCTGACAGGGAGGAATTCAGCTTATGCTGCACGCAGTGGTGCACTTTCTGTTTGTTTTTAGATGAATAATTCTACAAGGAACTTATAGATGACTCATTTTCCAGCTTGCAAATGCCTAATCATGGTTCTTTCCTAAGCCTGCTTCTTCACTATGTTTACAAGGAATATTTAAGACACCTCTGACAAAAGAATAAAGGTGTAAATTAAAATCTAAGGTTTACAGAGTTGCCTTACAAGTGTCTATGTTTCAAAAGCAAGCAACAGAAAGAAACACTGCCTTACAGATGCTCCATGAAGTGTCTATAAATAGTTTTGCCAAATTTTCTCACAAACCATAATATGCACAGTAGTTGTTCAAACACAAATCCCAGGTAAGCAAGTGAATTTCAACTTCTCTATGAAAAGCAAACATTATAATCCTGCTTTATGTTGCTCTTTCTTCCCAAGACCCTCAGCACACAAAGCTGTCTTCCTCAGAAGCTGGGATAGGAAGAGATGAAGCTCTGAATTCCATGTGGTATTCATTCTGCACACTACTGTACAGCTCCTTTATTTCTGTGATTTGCATTCCCCTGTGAAGCAGCCAAATGAATAAACATTAAAGATGGAGACCGAGTGTACTGAAAGAACAATATTCTTGTTAAAGGAGCACTCTCTTTCAAAAATCAATGAGATAATATCCTTTTAAAGCTATTTCCAACTGTTGTCTCTCCTGATTTGGCTCTCTGGGAGCTGGAAGTACTGGGGAGATTAACGACAGATTTAACAACAGAAAGGTCTACCTTATTTCGATCTAATATTGTTAATGTCCTCTAATGCTTTGTCCATGCTGTGAAACCAGACAAAAGGCCATCTCAATGCTTTTATTTGTTCAGTTGAAGCACTGGGTAACTGTGACTTTCTGGATTATTATGGTGGCAAGGTGACTATGCAGCTGACAGAAAGTCAATGGCATCACAGAAAAGCATATCATCTCCAGCAGGCTCAACACCACTTTCTCCTAGCCATCAGAAAACAACTTGGGCTCACCTCACCAGAGCAGTGTTGAGAGGCAGAGCCCTCATCCTGCTTAGTCCTTCTGGAAGAGCCTGCCACAATGTGCCCATATCATCTCAGCTGCACAGAGGCACCTTAGTGGCTTCGTAGGGCTGCAGCTCCCCAAACATTTATAGGAATAATAGTCCTTATAGGATCATTTCTAAATGAGTTGTGAAAATAGATTAGGTATATTCAGTTGAGGCAAAAAGCTTTTTTTTGATGGGCTTTGGGCAAACATTCTGTTACTTTGATACATCTTACTACTGAGTTTCAAAGAAACCAAATTGATGAAGCTGTGAAGAAAGCGATTTGTTAAAAATTAAGTCTTTTTCTTTGGAGATTCAAGTTGAAAGAACATCTCTGTAGACTGTGGCTAATCAGAACCTTTGAACACTATCAGGCATGGCCCATTAGGGTTGCCAGCCTTCCAAAACAAATTACTTACAGTAATCCCTTGCCTGATGTATGTAAGTAAAAGACAATAGTGCAGCTCAACAGTACTGTCATTGCATGAGATTTATAGTGTGCAGCTGAGCAAACTTCAATTTATATTTTATATCACAAAGTGGCCATGAACCTCACTTCAAGACAAAGAATATTAAGCCTATCAAACTTACTTAACATAACTGGCCAGGTTCTCATCTGATATGAATTGATGAAGCTTTGCTGGCTTTAGCAGAGTTGTGCTGATTTAAATATGATGAGAATCTGCACTCCACTTCTCCCCACAGTCTAGAAACTTCTAAACCAGTCCTGATCACAAAGGACTGTGATTCAGTGAGGCAGCAGTGAAAAGAGTAAACTGTCCCTCCCTTCATTCACATACATTGCCATTGATTACATTTATAAAGTTATTTTGGTGAGATTCCTCAACAGGTATAAACCAGCACAGTCCTACTGAAAATAACATGGTAACTCCATCCATTCACTTCAATTTTCAGTGTGCATCACTGTGTCTTTAAGTTAATTCCTTAAACAATTATTTTCTTTACATGCTGATCATGGTCTTGTTTGATCCATTCAGTGACTAGCCATTTGGATCATGACAAAGGCTTCATAATATCATTAGAATATTCAATTGGATCATAAAATAATTCTGAAGTAAATGATGCTCAGTAACTTAAATTATTCAGTAACTTGTAACTATGGAAATATAGTAAGGGGACTGTGTATTTGATGGTAATTGGAATATAGTAAGCAATCATATAATAAAAATGCAGTTTGGACAATCACTTTTTTTAATAAAGTGTCCGCAATGTTCTATGTCGTACAGAATGGAAAACAAATGATGTCTGTTTTATGAATTATGCTAAACACAAATCTAGCAAGGTAATGATGCTCTAGAATCATAGACTTATAGAATAGTTAGGGTTGGAAAGGACCTTAAGATCATCTAGTTCCAACCCCCCCTGCCAAAAGCAGGGACACCCCACACTAAACCATGCCACCAAAGGCTTCATCCAACTTGGCCTTAAACACCGCCAGGGATGGAGCACTCACAACTTCCCTGGGCAACCCATTCCAGCATCTCACCACCCTAACAGGAAAGAATTTCTTCCTTATATCCAATCTAAACCTCTCCTGTTTAAGTTTGAACCCGTTACCCCTTGTCCTGTCACTACAGTCCCTAATGAAGAGTCCCTCCCCAGCATCCCTATAGGTCCCCTTCAGATACTGGAAGGCTGCTATGAGGTCTCCACACAGCCTTCTCTTCCCCAGGCTAAACAGTCCCAACTTTCTCAGCCTGTCTTTGTATGGGAGGTGTACCAGTCCCCTGATCATCCTTGTGGTCCTCCTCTGGACTTGTTCCAACAACTCCATGTCCTTTTTATGTTGAGGATACCAGAACTGCACACAATACTGCAGGTGAGTTCTCACAAGAGCAGAGTAGAGGAGCAGGATCACCTCCTTGGACCTGCTGGTCATGCTCCTTTTGATGTTGAACAAGACCAGTCCCAACACTGATCCCTGAGGGACACCACTCGTCACTGGCCTCCAGCCAGACACTGAGCCATTGACCACAATTCTGCGTGCGGCCATCCAGCCAGTTCTTTATCCACTGAGTGGTCCATCTATCAAATTGATGTCTCTGCAATTTCGAGACAAGGATGTTGTGTGGGACAGTGTTGAACGCTTTGCACAAGTCCAGGTAGATGACATCAACTGCTCTACCCCTGCCCATCACCAGGTAGCAAGCTCTGTACCAAGCTCAGCTGAAATGGCTGGAGGGACCAGTAGGACATTCACAGGAATAGGAATTCAGCCCTACCAAAGTGCTGTTGAGACCTTGCAGATGTGGCTTGGAAGCTCTGGTAAGGCCAGGGAGAGTGGAGGCCTCAAGATGCTACTCAGCCTCTTGGGCAACTGAATGCTAAAGCTTTCCTTCACTCCAGGAGGTTTTCCATTTATCCATCTCTGTAGCCTTCAACAGTTCATCTGTTGAGCACACAGTGACCTGATCAGCTCCTGTATCTTCCCTATGGATACTTATACTGCAAGCTGCCTAGTTTTGTAGGTATTGCTTAAAATCATGGCAAATGAGTGTCATTTGCCTTGAGGTGAGCAGCCTTCAGGAACATTTCCATACATGTGAGGGTGCTGCAAAACAAAAAGAAAAATGCTTAGGTGATGGTTTGTTAAAACCCTGTCTTGGACTAAATTCAAATACTGCTAAAATCTAAGGCGGCTTGCCACCAGTGTCATACAAATAAAAGCTAGCCTAAATCTTGCACTTTTTAGAAGGACAGTCTCTGGAGCTTTTAATTTTTTTACAATATCCTTCAAAGGATATACTCTTTCTTTTCTTTATGGGAGAAAATAATCTTTTTCCCTCTCTTCTTTGAAAGAATAACATTGTATTATAATAAAGTTTGCTGTCATAAGTTAATTGAGGCAATAAGTCTTTGCAATCTTTTTCTTTGTGCTTGCCTCTATAAAAGAAACTACAGCTATGCTGGATATTGAAATGACAATTCTATTCTCTGCATATGCACATTTCTAGTTTTGCACTGAGAGGAAAAGAAGTGGATAGATTATAAATATAACAAATAGCTCTACCAGGCTTTCCCCACTATATTCCTACTACAGGAAAGTAACTGCCTTTGCAGTGAGAGGCTTTTTGACATTCAGAGAGGCAGTTGTTGTAATTAAGCAGGTGCTGATGCAGATGATAACTTAGGGCAAAGTCCAATTGAAGGAGTGATGTCCTGTGTGCTCCTGCTTAGCTAAGGTGGAAGCCAAGTTTATATAGTGTATTGAAGGAGGAACTCAGGATTTTGCAGGTTTGAGCATCTATACTGAAGGCAGTCATGGTACCTTCCTATCCTTCTGACCCTAATCATCACTCTTGAGCTCTGGTGTTAGTATCTCCATTATTTTTAGTGCTACTGTCTAAATTAGAATAGGTCCAGATATCTCACTCACACCACTCTTGAAGACCAAGCCTAAGTTTAAAGGTTTGCATGCAAAATAGTAGGGACAAGATGCAAACCTTGAGAAAATGATATTAAGGTATGGAACATATAAATCTGGGCTACATTTTCTTGCAAGTCTTTTTCATGTTTGGGTGTCCATTGGTGTAAGTTTTAGGATTTCATTCCTGACTACAACAGAACAAAGAGAAGTGGGAATAATTTCAATGCAAGTGACTACAGGTAAAATTCTGATTCCCTAAACAGATAAATACATTTGTCAAATCATATCCAATACTTTAATTCATAAGATAATAAATCTCAATGACAAATGCTCTCTCTTAACAAAAGGACAATGGGATGACTATCAGTGTTTGTCCACACCCTGTAAACATACAAAACTCTTGCATATTGGAAAGGCCAGTAGTGCCTAAATTGATGGTTGCCTATTCAAGAGATCTCATTTATTACACTAAATGTGATGCAGCCAAATAAAAGAATTACCAAAGGAGTCTGCTATCTGCAGAATAGGAGGATAATGAGGTCAGATAAAATGCCTGGGTCTCATTAATCCCAAAGACCTAAGAGAGCTTTCTGTGGCAGTTCAGCAAAGACAATGAAGCACAATGAACAACAAATCCATACTGACACTAGTGCTTCCCGGTAACCTGAACCTACAGAAATCTCCTTCTCATCTTTGTAAGTTGTCAAGCAAAGCATAAGGGCACTTGGTAGTACACCTGCAGGCAGAGGCCCCATTTATTGCATAAAAATGGGCTGGAATCAATGAGGTGCTGTTTTTCCCTGCCCACATACTACTCTATACTCCACTGATGTGAAACAACACAAAGAATTCAAACATGTGGAGATTCTGCTATTAAATCATCAGGGACAAAACCAACAGTGAAATCCTAATAATAACATTTATATTAGGATGGAATATGTTACAAGCAAAAATAGCTATAGGAAACTCCCTTCCCTCCCAGTCCCAATAACTTTTCCTTTCCTTTAACAATTGCCACTTTTGAAGATGCCTTCTCTTCTTTTCTTATCTTACAGAGATCCTTAGCTCCCTTTAGAAATTTCTTGGCTAATATTTCACCTAAGTCTCCATTCTTGCAAACTTAGCCCCTTTCTCTCTATCCAGTCTCTTGTCAATATGGAAAACAACTGATTTCCACCTCTTTCAGAATAACCTTTTATATGATGATAAGCTGTTACGTATCTCCTGTTTCCATTACCTGCCTATAGGTATCATAATTCTTTTTTCTTAATTAAAAAAAAAAACAACCAACAACCCAGACAAGGTCTGTTTATTATCCTATGCTTTTTCATCTGCTTGTCATTTTTGTCACTGGTCTGTAGCATCGTTCATGTGCAGCACCAAGACTCAGCTGGTGAGATACCACCATTGCTGGGTAAAAATGGACATCTACTATTCCTCTGTGATACCTGCTGCTAATTTTCAATTTTGTGATCCACTAAAATGTCCAGATTCTTTATTGCTATGCCATGGTCCAGTCAGACATCGAGTCATTCATTTTGTAATTTTCTTTCCTAAATACAGCAACTGTATTGAATTTAAACTTATTGATTTCAGGTCATTTATCCAATTTATTGAACTCTAATCCTGTCTTCAAAAAATCTCATGAGATTTCTAGTAAGATGTCATCCATGAATTTTATATGTGTACTCTCCATTCCATGATCCAAATAATTTATAAAAGTATTGAGCAAAAATAGAAGATAGGCTCCTATGGGGCTCACATGATGTGACCTTACAGTTTGGGCCTATGGGGCTCACATGATGTGACCTTACAGTTTGGGCCTATGGGGCTCACATGATGTGACCTTACAGTTTGACAGCAGACTATTGATAACTACTTTTTGCATAAGATTTTTTAAGCATCTGTGTATCAGGTTTGTAGTGATTTTTGTCTAGATCATAATCTGTCATATGTGTAGCATCCCTCCTCCCACCCCAAAAGCCCAATGTGCAGTACCTATTTCACTGTGACAATTCTCACTTCAATCACTTGGTCTATTGAGACCTCTGTTGTCAATGCCTCTTCCTAAGCAGGTAAATACAGCTTGTCTTTATTAACACTCTTTTAGGCTTTGGTGTTTTCAAACTTAATCACTGTTGCTCTTTGTATTTCTCCTCCTTTAGCATCAGCAGTGGGGAAGATCCTGGCTTTCTGCTCTGCCACTGCTTATTAAATAGGAGATCTGCATGCTCTTTTTTCTTTTCTTTCCAACAATATTCCCTTGAGTTCCTTCCTTCTCTTCCCAAGGCCTTATATTCACCTCTCATAAAGCAGTGTAGTTTCAAGGTTTTGTTAATAAATTAGCAGAACTAAACCTTTTTCACTGGTGATAAGCCACTGTGTGGCAGAACTGAAAAAAAAACCCAACACCCCTATACATTTGTCAAAGTTCCTTGCTGTCAGTGATCTCTGTACACATTCAGTCAGCCACTGGTCTCATCCAAAGGAGTCTGTTTGGATAATGAGTTACAGTTTGTATCATTAATGCTGTGCAAACCCACTTTCACCCCACAGCCTCAGGAGGTTTCCCAACACCTCTCCAAGAAAGCAAAAGATATTATTCCCTGGCCACACCAAAGCCTGGAGGTCCCTTTACAAACCACTCAGAAGACTCCTGGAGCTGGAGTGAGTTTGTGGCTGCCCACTCACGTTCCTTTCGCTGTAGGTTTCATTGGAACTACTTGCCAAAAACACATTTCACAGTAAAAATCCCAGGTGCCATCAGCTGGGCATGGCTGCTGAGTGCTCCACAAAGCAGAAATTGTTAAGACCCCACCATCCAAGAGGGGATTGCTGAGGTGGAGGCTGCAGAGCCATATGAAACACAAGAGCCACACTGGTTCACAGCAGCTGGAGAACCAGCCTTGAATCCTAAACAAACCCTTTAGTGTTCACCCGAGGTCTGGCTCACATTCAGTTGCAGCGATGGGCAGCATATGTGCACAGCACAGGGATTCATATTGCCGTGGAGCTACTGTTCCATCCTCACCCGCAGGTCAATTGCATGTCTCCATTCACTGTGTTGCTGCCTCTCTTTACCAACATCAGTGATTTGCAGCATTGGACAGAGGTGCTATATGCTAAAACAGATTCCTCAACACATTCATGCTTACAAAACACAAGCACTTGTAAAACACAATCACAATTAGTGTGCGCGCTTCTGTTTCTGTGTGCTTTGAGAAAGACTGTGAATGTTAATTGGTTCTGGTTTAAATCAGCTTCCTGGTTCAAGGCACACTTATAAAAGGAGTTTCAGCTACACATTCAGTGCCAAATGTAGCAGATGGTGGTAGGATAGTAAATTATGTTAAGGAATACTTGTACAGTTTCTTTACCACTTCTGTAGTTGAAAAAAACAAACAATTGAGTTGCTTAGGGTAATGGCAGATGCAGTTCCATGTATGTCTACCACCCTAACAGTTTTATGAAATTATCATGGAGAATAAAGGAGCAGGTTTAATAACCATGGAACTTATCTGAATAGTCCTGGAGCGATCAGAAGTTTATGTTCTTCTATTTGTAAGATTCATGTTTCCAATTCCAAGTATTTATATAATCATATTCTGCATTTTTTTTTTTCCCCAGAATTTTTCTTCTTATTTACAAAAACGTTTCTGCAAACAACTTGCTAGCCAACTGTAAGCAATAAGTGGCAACCCCAGGCTATTAGGGCCACCTGGTTGTCATGATGTAGTTAATCACTTCCTATTTAAAATAATGTTTAAACAGTCTTCTACATAGTTTGTTTTCCTTCTCTGCCTACTTTGGTTGCCAGTTTCAATATCTTCTTTGTAACACTTTTCATGTATGTGGTATTATTTAATTCAGGTTGGAAGGGACTGGTTTGGATTCAACTGTAAGTTCAACATGATTTTATATTCTGCATAGAATACTGCAAATGAAAATGCCACAATACACTCCATCTACAGTTCAGCAGAGGTTCAAGAAAATAAGAAGACCAAAATGTGGATGAATGACCAGATGTGCATATACGTGAATATCCCTCAAGTGGTTCTTTATTTGTGGTAGACAAAGAGACTCAGAAGAATGTCTACAGATTTAGGTTTAATTTTCTGTCCTTCCAGGGCAAGATCTAAATCAGTCTCCATTTTTGAGGGGCCAAATATCTCACTCAATTAACCAGTACATTGATACTTCTGCAGAACCTTTAATATGAAATAACAATTATCAACATCACGGTAAAAAAACAACTGCCTTGTACAATAAAGTGCATGAGATAACCATGTAAATAAAAAGTTAAAAGTGTAAAACCACACAGTATTTATATCATGTTCTGGTGAAATAATGTAATTTTTCTCCTGTTTTGTTTTGCTCTCATTATTAACAGAAAAGCAGACAAACTGGTTGAACTTTTCAATATCACTTTCTAAAATGCTGCTATTCATTGCTAAATTTGAGTTTGTAAAGGCAAAATGATAAATGACAGAAGCACCATCTTTTTTTTTGTTTGTATTAACTAGGATTTTGAGCGTAAGGGTGAGTTCTGACCTGTGAGTGTATTACTAAGTTACAGGGGGAGGGGCTGGTCTTTCCTGCAACCATAAATCACAGATGTCTGGCAGATCAATCATGTGCATGATCTAGGTGTGCACTGTTGGTGTCCTTGATATAAATGGATCATCTCAGATAGCTGGCAGTAACTTATACCAAACCTTTTCAGGTTTTCACTAAATACTCATGTGAAAGTTCCATGCTCAGGTTCAGATCATCTCTATTGAGAAGTCCAATCCTGCTGCAGGATGCTGTTTTCACAAAAAGAAGGCAAGCAGTTTTGGGGGTTTTCTTTGGTTTGTGTTTTATTTTCCTCTGGGAGAAGGTGACAAGGTGTTGAGCAGGTTGGTCGTGCTTATTAGAGAAGCCTCAGGGGCACTGTGAGTGATGACAGACTCAACTGGATTCCACGGATTATGTTGCTAGCCCAAAGCTGACACTTTGCCATCTTTGCATTCCATATTCATGGGGCAAGGGGGGACACACAGGTGTGAGGACAGTGGGTCTGGTTTCAACTTTCTGGCACCTAAGGAGTCCCTGATGCAGCGGAAATTTCCAGGCGGCCCTTGCTTGGTTTGCCAAATCAAAGGGCATAAGACAATGTCAGAGACTGGCCTACTGAGTCACACTCTTTCCAAGAACAATTCTTGTCCATATAGATAAGAGATATTTTTAAAACTTGTTTTTCATTTTAATCTATGACAAACTACTTCTTTCCTTTAAGTTACTTTCTTTTAAATGAAAGTTAACTATACATCTTTGGCCGTGAAGATTCCCACTTAGTGGTATGAATAATGAATGCTCCTAATTGTATTTATTTTTTTTATATTATTTCTCATTCTTCATATCTCCACCTGCCCCAAAAGCAGCGCAGAGCTCCCTGCTTCCAAGAAGACTTAGTACTCCCAACAAATAAGAAACCCAAAGTACCTGATAAATTAAATGCTGGGGGAGGGGAGTCATATATTTTTGTTTGTTGGGGCTTTTTTTTAATCTTGTTTTTTTATCATTATTATTATTGCTGTTGTTTTGGTTGGTTTTTGTTTTTTAGGTCTTGATCTCTTCTTCATACATTTTCAAATTTTATGTACTGGCCAGTGGGTGTAATAAATAAAACTCATTGCCAGTGAGCTGTCTGCGAAGGAGTACTGCCAATTCTGACCTTACAGTAAATCTTGGGATATTAAGATGCAGTCATTTACCTGCTCAGGAAAAGGTAGGCTACTGCTTGCCAAGCAAATGTTCCTGCACTTAAGGCACCTAGTGGAAAATCGTGAAAGTGCATCAAGACTTCACCGTATATGAATAACTACTAATTTTTTCAGTTACTAAATGTACAGTGAAAGGAAAGCCTGGGGGGATCTTACAGGCTTTAATGAGGCATGGGAAAATGTGGTTGAGTTCACGACTGAATCAATGCTTAGTTCTGATTGAGTTTCCTTTGGAAAAAAACCAAAATAAAGCAAAATAATAATAATAATAATAATTAATAAAACCCCAACAAAACCACCAAAAAACCCCCCCACCTCCCTCAACACCCCCCACCCACTCCCCTTCTTTTAGACGAAAAGGTAACTATGGTGACTGGGGAGAATGATCAGGTGTTACCATATCGCAGCCAGGTAGCATATATATCCTCCAAGACTATTATTTGTAGTGAGGGTGGAAGGGTGTCAAGACTCCCACTAGTGAGGCTGGCAGGTCCTAGCAGAAGCCATATGAGAATTCCAGTTCCGCTCAGCCACAGTTCCAACTCATCCTTTGTTTTGGCATCCCCTGTCCAACAGTGATGCTGCCAGATTTGGGGCAATCTATAGATTTTGTGTTTGCTTGTATTTGCTCAAGGGTGAAGCCTGCTCCGTTTCTATGCCACGAGTTAACACTTTGTCTGGTTCTTCTAATACATATTTTATGACCTTGTTACTGTGTTTTAATCAGCTGAGCAGCAACTCAAGCACTTGAGCAGGTGGCCTGGTAGCTTGATAAATACAATTATGATGACTAAAAGCCACATTGCACTTGGCACTGTTCTTCACAGTTTCCCCAGAGGTCTGGGATTGGCTTGCCCTGGTGACAGAGCCAACCTCTGCAGTCTTCCTGTCCACCTTCCACAAGTTTGGCAGTCAGGATTCACTCAGTCTCTGTAGATCTGCTATTCCAATATGGGGCAAAGCTGATACAAGATTTTAAATTTAAACAGCAAAATATACCCAAACTGAGCCTACATTCTGTTCTAGTTTGACTGGTAACAACACACACATGAACTGGAAAGAGACTGTAAACTAAGCACAGAATGGATAATTCTGTGTTAAATGCCATTTTTGATCAATACTGTATGCAGTAAACCGTGAATCATTCCAGCTACTGTTGTCATTGGCATGGAAAAATAAAACATACTGTGGATGGAACCGTTTCTTCGGTGACAACACACAGGTTTCACTAGGTCCCAGTCATGCCTTTTCTTCTCATTATATTATTGTTGTTACTTTATTTAGAGCTTGCAGATATCCAGCTCAAGTTACCCAGTTTGCCTATTCAGCAAAGCTCCCAGATAGCATATTTAAAATTAAGCACATTTACATTGCACTGAGGTAACTTAATTAGCTTCATGATTATTTCAGTTTGTGATCTCTACATAGATCCATGTCTCTTTCATATCATGATACATAGCTGAGATCTTTAGTATGCATTGAGCTAGAATTCTGTCATTTGCAATATACTATATTTCCAAGTGCTTAAGTTTCTTCTCTTTTAGAAAAAGAAAAAAAAAAAACCTATTAATCAAGATTCTTTTTTCAAAATAAAATAGAAAAAACTTTGAAGTTCAAATCAATTAAATTATGAAAACCCAAAATGTTCCAAAATATGTCTAAATGGGAAAGCTAAAATTCACACTTTTTTTTTTTTTTATTATTATTTTCCTGAAATGAATTGGCAAGGTATTTCTATAGGAAAACTCCATTTCAGTGGTAGGACATTTTCTGTCAAATATCCATGACCAGCTCTAGACACTGTTATAGGAGTCCATTCTAATATACCTGGTCTGAAAGCACAGAGGATCACAATCAGATCTTGCAAAATTTGGCATTGTATTGACTTCAAAAAAGCGATGAGTTTATACAACCAAAGAGCCCAGATCTTCCTCCAGTTCTTTTGGGCATCCATAGCAGTAGCTGAACAACCTCCACCACAAACCCATTGCTGTTGCAAGATTTTATGTCATTGCAGACTGAAATATTCAATACTTTTTCCAGCTGGTTTAACCAGAGCTCTGCAGGAAGTATTGTGCAAGGCATACACCTTAAAAGCTGAAGATTTAAAGTAACTTTGTGTAGGAAGGAAAAAAAAAAATGCCCTCAAAGGAAAGAAAAATAACCCTAAGGAATCCCAGTGGACCAAGATCCAGGGGATCCTATCAGGATCAAACATGAATAAGACATCAATGATTGCAAGATCTGGGCATCACACTGCAGATGGAGTTTGAGCATGTACTTGCATGAGTGCAAACCACATTTTCCCCTCCTGGCTTGGTGCATACTGTTGCACAGACATGATTGAGTTATTTGCCACATGCTGATATGGCTAAAGCAATTCATCACAAAGGTTCTCTGGCCACCCACCTCATTTACATGTCCTGTTTCACTGGGGTTTGAGCCCAGCAACTTGCAAAGGCAAGGCTGCTGGCAATGTAACAGCAAGCCTGTAGCATAGCAGAGAGGCGTCTGACTCACAGACAGTGTGCGTTTGAAATGTGCCCAGCTATATAGTTTAATTCAGCAGAAGTGGGCTATACTTGTGAGAGCTTTCAGGCTTGAAGTATAAAGAAAAAGCTTACATAGCCCCAGGCTGTTTCTTTTAGCTGAAGATGATTTTCTGTGAAAGATGTTTCCCACTGCCCTGATCAGGGGTTTAACTAGTGAATCAAGCTCTACTGAAATAAGCAGCCTTCTTAAATGAAGTCAGGCTATGAAGCAACACCAACTGGTAGCAAAGCTGCTTAACAACTTAATTTTTTAATGTGGTTTTGCCACCTGTGAGAACTCAGAGAAAAATGCCCAATATAGCAATAATTGCTCCACAAAGAAGTGATGATAATACACAGATTTGTTACCTTAAAACCTTCTCCAGCAGACTATTTCACCTCTAGCTTCCATGAAGGGATTTGCTTAATCTTTTGTTAATAATACAGCAACAAACAAATCCATTAACATAATAACAGCATGATTACACACCTAATCAGTCTTTAAACTTATCATCCTCTAAGCTTTCCTACTAGCAAGTGAGAATTTGTGAATGTTAACTTATACTGAGCTTGCTTGTTTTGCACTAATATTTCATTCCCAATTAACAGCACAGCATTTTCCCCTGCAGAAATCTATTTAATAAAACATAGAATGTTTAATGGCTTTGACTGGGGGAGGTGCAAGCCGTGTGCACTCCTAAAGATTAACACTTTTTATTTTGCATATTATTGGTGTTACGATCACCCATGTCCTCTTGGAGCACGTGAAACCCAGTGAAAAACTTCTATTGCTCTCTGAGACCTTGATTTTACACATACCACTGCTATTTTAGAGCCAAGATGTATAAACTCAATAAAGATGTTATCCTCAGTGATTCATTTATGATAGCAGAGGTGCCAACTTCTGCAAATCTGAGACAGCTTTTGGAATGATGACTGAATGTTGGAGGTTTCATACACAGGCAGAAATGAAGTTAGAAAGTTCCTTATTTGTACTCTGCAAACATTTGAAAACTTAATGAGTGTGATTTGTGGGCTGAGCTCATCGTTTGGAAGGTCTGTTTGTGGCTTGGCTGGTGACGTGATACAGATTATGCAACTTAGACAAGATACAGCAAAAGTGATTTTAATACAGGAAAGAAGATGTTTCACTACTTGTAACCTTCATTGCACATTTTTGAGTTCAAGTCTTGGACAGACTGGTAGCAATAAAAGATGAAAATAGGACACTTGTGCCCCAAAGACTCCTGCATTCCTTCTGTCTGAAAATCCTTGCACCTGCATGTGCAGACAGAGCTGAATTCACATGCCAGTAGGCACATATACATGCAATGACCTATTCTGTGCAGTCTTCTGTGCGTTTTTCTACACCAACCCATTTGGAGTTCCTAGAAACACCAAGCTATATGGTCATTGATTAACAGCCTACAAAAGCTAAAGGCTTCAAGTCAGCTGCAGAGGGAACAAGTACAAGCACAGTGGTTGAACAAAAAATCTGTATTTCCACACATGGGGACATTGCGAAAAAAGAAGCATCAAACTAGGGAAAAGTTTTGGCAGGAAGTAGTTGTGTTCTTAGGAAGAGCACTCCTGAAATACATGTCGCCTTCATGACACATGGATTAGTGAGAACTTCCTAATAAAGAACATAGAAATCAAGGGACCACTTGAGTCAACTAATTCATTCACTTGCTCCTAGAAGCAGACAAGAAAAAAACACTTGAAGTAGATGGAACTATAACCCATCCCCTCCACACACAGAGACTTTATTACTGTCAACATGTGATAACACATTTAAGACAATGCCAAGAAACAGACCATGCCACAGAAGGTTGATTTGTTACTGATGTATTTTGTATGTCTTAAAGATGCGCCTTTCTATAACAGTGATCTTGGAAGCTTTGAGAATACTGTTTCTGAGGTCATGTTAATATTTGGCTGTTACATTCATCTCTATTATGTATGTGATGGGTTGACCCTAGCTGGGTGCCAGGTGCCCACCAAAGCTGATCTATCATTTCCCTTTTATTTTCAAGTCAGAGAAAATATAATGACAAGTTCCTGAGTCAAGATCAGGACAGGGAGAAATCATTTGGCAATTGCCATCACAGGCAAAAAAGATTCAACTTGATGAAATTAGTTTATTGCCAATCAAATCAGAGTAGGATAAGATGAAATAAAGCCAAAACTTAAAACCACCTTTACCCTCCTCCCTTTGTCCTGGACTTTTATTCCCGAATTCTCTATGTCCTCCCCCTCAGTGGTGCTGGGCTAGAGCAAATGTAGGCTGTGGTCAGCTTGTCACACATTGTTTCTGCTGCTCCTTTCTCCATAGAGGGAGGACTCTTCACACTCTTGCCCTGCTCCAGTGTAGCACCCCTCCCATGGTAGACAATCATCCATGAACTTCTCCATGTCCTTCCCATGGGCTGCAGGTGGATATTTCTCTACCATGGTCCTCCATGGGCTGCAGGGGCACAGCCTGCCCCACCATGGGCTGCAGGGGAATCTCTGCTCCAGCACACAGAGCACCTTCTCCCCTCCTTCTGCACTGACTTTGGGATCTGTAGATCTATTTCTCTCATATATTCTCACTCTTCTCTGTTTGCAATTGCTTTTGCACAAGGTTTTTTTCCTGCTTCTTAAATACATTTTCCCAGAGGCACTACTACCATTGCTGATGGGCTTGGCCTTGGTCAGCAGCAGGTCCATCCTGGAGCAGCTGGCATTGGCTCTATTTGACATGGGGGAAGCTTCTAGCAGCTTCTCACAGAAGTCAGCCATGTCAGTTATCAAAACGTGCCGTACAAACCCAATACAATGTGGAATGGCACAAAAAAGTCACTACTGGAGCTAATAAAAAAATAAGATGCTCGGTTACAAAATATGATTGCCATGATAGTCCAGAGCAAGTATGTGCAGCTGGCACCTTTTTGGCAGGATTTATCCAATATGATGAACCCAAAAAGTCTCTGGCTTTCCAATGATTTGAAGGACTTCAAATAACGTTAACAACACTTACTGGGTTTTCTCAAACTGTGCCTCATAATGGCTTATCCTACTCACAATCTTGGCACGCTGGCCAAGACCTGGATTTGAAACAAGCCAAAGCTTAATGGTTAAAGGGATCTGTGGTTCTGCTTTGAGTTATTTGAGATGTGAGAGATTGATTGTAAAATGTGGAGCTGAGCTGGGTTCCAAGTTTCCCAAACATCCTAGATACATGACTTTGTGTCAGACTTCATTAATTAGTGTCAGGAAGTGTGAGAGGCAGGATGTGCAAGCAGAGAGCTTTTAATGTTAAACTGACTTATTCCATAGCACGATACAAAGCACTGACAAACTGCAATGATTAAATACCCACCTGAACTTAAAATAGAAAGAGATATTGGTCGTTCTTGAGCTCAGGCAGTTCACTAAATCACAGTACATCTCTCTTAGCTGAAATAGAACCTCACATAGAGCAACCACATGTAGCTGTGGTTTTCCAAGCTGAGGACAGGCTTTTTGGTGCATAATTTTTTTCTGTTAATGACTTGCAATGTACACAGTAGTTTTCTAAAAGGAAATTATCTTTCTCTTGTGTAGACATAGGAATGCAGGCAGAATATCCTGGTATTTCATTGCTAGGTGCCATTAAGAATAATGGCTGGATCTTAATTGTCACAGCCCAGCATGTGTCAGAGCTCCTGATAAACTAAAGCAAAGCCCTGATGAATCTTACTAATTCAGACTAGCCTGATTTTCTCAACTGCCCTCAGTAATGAAGAAACAGTGAAGAGGAATACAGTTGGGTGGCTCTGGAAAGCTAATGTCAGGAAAGGGAGAGAAAGTAGGGGTTCAGGCACTTTAATGGGTTTTTTTTTTCCTCTGTGTGGAACTGGGAAATTCCTGGATGTCAGACCTTCTCCACATCTCTCACTAAAACACTATTCCACATATTCAAAAAGAATAGACTTTCAGATCTACTAAACAATCTATGCAAATTTTAGACAGTGCAGTCTTTAAAAACAGAATCTGTCTTCAAATAAAACTTCCTCCATCCCTGGCAGTGTTCAAGTCCAGGTTGGATGAAGCCTTGGGTGGCATGGTTTAGTGTGAGGTGTCCCTGCCCATGGCAGGGGGGTTGGAACTGGATGATCTTAAGGTCCTTTCGAACCCTAACTATTCTATGATTCTATGACACTCTTGGCCTTCATAGAAACCAATGGTAAAGTATCTATTGATTCAAGACAAGATTCCACACAGCTATACCTACCTGCTTGCCCCCTTCCTCCTTCTTTCCCTGGTCTCCATCCCTCCCCAGTGCTCTTGCTCTTGTGACAACTCAGCAAGTTTGTTCAGCTCACTCAGCCAACAGGAAAATTAACACAGCAGAAAGATGCAGGTTAGAGGCCAAAGAACAGCCTTGATTTTTTTTTTTTTCCCCCTCAGGAAATAGTTTGAGTATTTTCTATATTAATAGTATGGAAAGTCTTTCTTCTTCTTAAAATGACTTATAGGTGAATCTGCATATTATATTGCTGCTGGTTGTTTGGGGACTTAGCCTGCTGACCCCCTGAAAGGCTATTTTAAGAATACCTTCAATAATTTTAAAGAAGAGCAAATATCTTTTATTATAGAATCATAGAATAGTCAGGGTAGGAAAGGACCTTAAGATCATCTAGTTACAACCCCCCTGCCATGGGAAGGGACACCTTACACTAAACCATGTTACCCAAGGCTCTGTCCAACCTGGCCTTGAACTATATTGTTTAATGCAGTAAACCCCCTCTGCAGTGTCTGAAGAGATAATTTTCTATTATCTGCCAGAAGCCTTTTAATAAAGGAGAAAAAGAGTGCTGCACAGTTGTTTTATTGGCTGAAGTTCATCCTGCAAACACAAAGAAGTACCACCTAGGGCTCTAATAAACAGGCATCTTTGAAGCACAGTGGTCTTGAAGCAGACCCTGTGGTAGCTCAGTACCCACTTCTGATTATTTTTACTTTATATCATGCATCAGAAGGAGATACAACAAGTTTCTCCCCTTCTATTGCTCTGTTTGTTGTGAATAAGGATGGGATCAAATCACTTGCGTGTGTGCTCATGTAGCAAAACATTCAAAATGTTATCTGCATTCATTCCTGCCTTCCTTCTTTCTTTCTGGAAAGGAATTAAGCAATTGCTGTACAGTGGGTGCCTCCAAATATCATAGCTAACACTCCAGATGTAAATTAGCAGGGTGTGTAAGTATAAAAGTCAGCAAGAAGGAAGGAAGGAAGGAGAGATAGTATTCTGCCAGAAGAGGCCAAGGTTTTAAGTGAAGTTGTGAGTGCTCCATCCCTGGCGGTGTTCAAGGGCAGGTTGGATGAAGCCTTGGGTGACACGGTTTAGTGTGAGGTGTCCCTGCTTATGGCAGGGGGGTTGGAACTGGATGATCTTAAGGTCCTTTCCAACCCTAACTATTCTATGATTCTATGATTCTATGATTTACCTGGCCCGATCAGTGGCCTGTTAAAGCAACTGTGGTCCTGTCACATACAGCCTCTGGAAACAGGCAGGCTGCACTCTGGAAGCCTCCTTATAATGCTTATTTCTCTAATAAGAGATTTTTAACCTTTGCATGCTCACTAAAGGGAAATAGTATTTATAGTACGGATAAGTCTGCTATCAATAAGCTTGCTTTTCTGAATTGTCTTCCTTGGACACTTAGAAATAGCCCACAGACTGCAGACTGAAACAACTCTGGTAAAAGAGCAATAGTTTCTCTAGCCACAGCCCTCTCCTTCCTGTACCCTGCCTGCACCTCTCTGAGGATGGCACATAGCTCCCGATGGGAACTTTCTAGCCAGAAAGGGTATTTGATGGTCTCTGCTGCTCTAACCTGTAAAATACACTTTGTAGCACTAATACTTGGACTGGGTTTTGGCCACCGCTCTCAGAGCCCTCCGAGGCTCCACCACCCTAAGCACAGGAAGCTGGGTGGAAGCAGGCTCCTCCTTTCTTTTAGTCCTGGAGCTGCTCTTTGTGAAGGCAGCAAGGTGACAAAAAAGCTTCACCTTGCACTCTGTCTGCTTGCACTCTCTCTGCCCGCAAGTGTTTCACTCTCTCAAAGCCTTGATTTAAAGTTTTCTCCCCTCTTTTTGGAGGAGACAGCAAGACTGACTTCATGGCTAGGCTTTGCTCTCTGAAGCTCCTTTCAGTACATTTTTATCTTCCCTTTTTCTTTCCCTTCCCATGACTTTTGTGTTTGAAAAGCAAGTACAGATTCCCCTGGTGTATTTTTTTTCGAACATTACTGTAATAATCGCCTAAATTGCTAACTCTACCAAAAGCAATATCATGGAGGTCATTTATTAATTTTTTACTCATGATAAATGTATAAATAATGATTTGTAAAATTAGGCGGAAGTTATATTAAATTGAGCAGTGGTTAAATCTTGACATTGTTTATATTTCTCTTCTAAAATAATTAAAACCCCTTTTCATTTAGAAGGCCATGACTAGACAGTTATAATATGTTTAATATTTTTATAGCAAGCCATTTAACTCAGAATTTCACTAAGTTAACTACAAAGTGAGAGCTTTATGTAAGATTCTCCAAATGAACATGCAGTTATATGGCAGCAAAGAATAAATACTGTATAACTTTGGAAAGGCATTACCTTGAAATTGTCAGCCAATTTCTCATAATACTCAATGGTGAATCATTATTTAAATGTTAGGTCATACTCAAACACACTTATCCACATGCCACAAGCTGAGAGACTGTGAATCACCTTCATTTCAAGTAATCTGTGATGGATGGCTATCTTTGGCTTCCAGAATCAGCAAAGCTCAGTGATGGGAATAAAAGGGACAAAAGGAGTGAGATAAGTGTGATAGGAAGTATCAGAAAGGGGTATTTCCAGGCATGTATGGAACTGACCCTGAAATCCTTTCTGAAGCATGACATAGTAAAAAAAAAAAAGCTGCTGATGTGTTTCTAGTGAGATATCAAAAATGTCTGTTTTCACGTATTGAAAATAGATATTGAATGTGAAAATTCATATTGAATCTAAAGGAGCTGTTGGAGGATTCAGAGCTTGGACTGGTAGAGTCCAGTTTCCTAACTGGTGCACTGAAAAAGACAACCATGGTCTCCAACTTGGGGAGAGCCAGCTGTGAGCCCCAGCAAAGCTGTGTTTCAGCAAGCTGCGCTAATTCATTCATTTCAGCCCTTGCCTATGTGGATTCGGGAACATAGAAAAGTACCTGTGTGAAAAGCCTTTCCTGACTATGAAACACATCCTTAGGTTTTCCCCAAAATAAATCTGGGGCTCTGTAATTGAAGTGAACAAAGAAAGGGGGAGAAGGGCAGGTAACAGGGTCAGTATCTGGAACTCACATGAGATCTCCATGACTTTTCATGGGCAAGGCCAGGCTCATGGAAATTTGGCTGAGCAATGCAAGGTGCTAAGTGTGGCAGTGCTGGTGACAGCTGTCGTGACTTTCTTCTTCATGACCCATTCCCTCAAGCTGGCTCTTCTGGCACTTAAATGCCAGATCAAACACCTGTGAACAAATACATGTAATTCAGCTTAAACTCTGATAACAACACCAGTTTGACATCCTGCTTTCCTAAAATGACTTAGATATAGCATTTCTTCCCGATTTTCCCTCTCATATTCTTTCACAGTGTTATTTGACTGTGATAAATACGAGACATTATTTTTGCCCCACAAGTGGCTATATTGGCTGGTGACTTGAAATTGTCTTCATTTGTTAGTCTTAGTGCCTAAAATTTGCCAGATAAAGAAGTGCTCTCTGAAAGCAGTTGTTATTCAGCAGGAGACCTTTGTGCCTTTTGAGTTTCCTTTTCACCCTTTTATTTCCGCAGTCTCTCACATACAGCTGAGAGGCTCTGCTGCTTTTTCATGGAAGTCTGGACATGCTCAAAACAGGGAGGGCTTTTCTGCTTATATGTCTTTAAAGGTAGAGAATATAAAAATGTTGAATTACTGGAGAAAGTCAAGCTCATTTATCAATGTATTACCTGCAGCAAAAGGGCGATGACTCTGAATGGCCTAGCGTTGAGCACAGGAACAACCTGCACAGGGGTGTATCCACAAATGAAAAGCCTAATAAGAACACACCCCAGAACTTTGACAACCAATAATGTCTATGATCTCATTTAAAATTCAAGGTGCCATCAAACATTTTTTAAATTGCTAGGCACTTCCAGTCAGATCAGAGGTTATATGAAAAGCAAATGACTGCCTAGCGCATGGGAGACATTTATTTGTGAGGACACATAATTTCAACCCTAAAAATCATTTGATGACAGGGTTTATTTGTGTGGAGACGTAATTTCAACATTAAAATCATTTCAGCACTTTTTTCATTCACCTCTTCCCAAGGATCAGCTGCTGCAATTGTTTAACAAGAAGCTGCAAATGGGGAATGAACGCATCCCTTTCTTTACCCATATTCTGGCACTGCACACAAGGTTCTTTCTTTCTTTCCCTGGAGGTTAGCCTCAACAACATCATAACTCAAAACAGGTGCAAGTAGCAGTTTAGCAAATTCCTTCCATTTTCAACTTCCAGAAATTCACCCAGTTTCATATATGCTTAAACTCTCAAATCGTAGGCTTATCACATACTGACACTGGTTATATTTATATACCTGAATACACAAGAACATCTGCTGTATTGAAATGCATCATTCAAAAGACTTAATTAAAATAATGCTGAATTGGAGACTCAGCATGCATTACCAAAGTGCGTATTTGTTTTGCTACTATCAATTAAGACTGTGTTCATGAAAACAACTCCTGCAACAAAATCTGTATGTTTAATCCTTATGCTAATCTCGTGAGAATTTGTTGTACTGTTTCAGAGGCAGTCAATTGAAGGCTTTATTTTCTTTAATAAAACTGCATAACATGTTTTCATTAACTCAACAAGATGTAAATCAGGATTGATGTTTAGTATAAACACTGAGAGAGAAATCTAGATTAAGGCATCTTGGTAATAAATAGTAACATATACTTCAATCTGGCTGAGTGTCTTTCCAGTTAAGATATTACTAAGTATTAAAAAATGCTCGTTAAAAACCTAAGTATTAAAAGATGCTTTGCCCTCCAAGCACACTTTGTCTATTATCTACTATTCTCTCATTGATTTAAGAGATTAAGAAATCTAAGCATAGTCAATAACCTGCTCACACGTAATCTGATTTGTCTCCATCACCAGTGGGGTGTCATTTATAATGCTACAGCCTACCACAGCTGCTTGTATTACATGCTGTGTTTGAATTAGAATAGCAACTGTGTGTGGCATTTAGGAGTTGATCATTACCTTTTTCTTTCTCTGATGTGAAAACATGTGTGCATATTTGCTTTCTTGAAATAACCTAACATGTGGAAACCAGCATTTGGAGCTACCATTTGGAAATGAAAATGTTCCGCTTTCTTGCAAAAGAAATGTTGAGAAGAAGGTTTTGATTCAACTGTGAGGTTTAGGGGAAGGCAGGAAAGATCAGCTGGGTGGGGAGAGGGGGGAATTTGAAAGAAATTCGGATTTGTTATAGGGAAGGTGTTAAATAAAGGAGAGGGACTTCTCACTTATTCTGCTTGGACACAGGACCCTGATCACATCCCCCCCATCCTACCTCAAATGTATAACCACCCTCATTCCTTGTTTCGAAAGTGCTGCTGTAAAAACTGCTGACCCACATACAGCCAGTCTACTGGGGCCAACAGTTTTAGCAAAACCTGCAGCAGACTGCAAGATTGCTTGTCTTGAGTAGTCTGGGTCACTCTGAAACACAAGCTCAAGGCCTTTACTTCCTTGGCTGTTTTGCAAGTGTTTTTCTGCTGGGTTTTATTGTTACAGATTAAAACCTTATGCAAGACAGACAGCAATTTTATGTCTAATAATGATCAGTGATACAGGCAGCTCCTTCCTGCCTGTAAGACGTCACTGAACAAGAATCAAAAGGAAGAAGACCTCTAGAATCAAGGCTCTAACAAGGTAAAACTACTTCCCTTTGTATGATCTCTATGGATTTTGGTTTTGGCAGGGCTTTTTTTGCTGGGAAGTTGTCCAGCAGCATATGCTAAAGCCGGGCTTATTGACACTCAGCTTTCAGTGAAGGCACCTGGGGCCATTTGTGCACACCATCCAGATGTGAGGATGAGCAAGAGGAAGAGGTGGAAGAGCTTTGGCTGAACTGAGAAATACAAAGGACAACCCTGGGGAGCAAGATGAAGCAGCAGGGAGAAATACAGCTAGCTGGTACAGAAAGCATCTCTCATTTTAACAGCATTTTAACAGCTGTTGCTCCTGGATCTGCCTGGGATGGGGTCATGTCTGAGGTTTGCATTCACAGCAGCAGAGCTCTGCTTCACAGACCAGAGAGAAGAATTGCCTTTTGTTGGAAGTGGCTGAGAACCACTGAGAAATGGAAATAGGAATGACAAAGTTGAATTGCTAACATTGCAGGGGAAAAAGTAATGGCTGTCTCTCATCAGCAGAAATGAACTCTTAAAAGATTGTTCTTGCCAGCAGTTGTTCAGGGAATCATTGGCTTCCATGGGATGCTTATGGCTGTCAGCAAAGTCATCAATGAAGAACTTAGAAAAGGGCTCTTTACTGGCCTTCATCTTTGCGATTCTTGGGTCTAACAAGACTTGGTTCAAAGACTATATCACTTTGTGCCTGCCCTCCATAAATCATCAGTTCAGGCCTAGTGACTTGCAGGGAAAATTTTGCCTCTTTGTAAATAAAATTTGATTTATTTTCATTCCTTTCCACAGTTCTGCACTTAAACTGAAGAACCCTTTCCCTGTTGTAACCATTGAAAGACTGATACATCATATGCTGCTTTCTAAGGATTTACTATGTACATGAAGGTGAATAGTGGCATCCCTGTACACAGAGGATAGCAGTCTCCCAGCAAGGGGAGGAGGAAAGAGTACAAGTGGTCAGATCAAGGGAGATGAGAGCACTAAATGAAAAGAGGTCTGAGCTGTGAGTTTCTGGCTTTAGCTCTCATTTTGGAGAATGTCAGGAGCCTAATCGGCAATCACAAATCGCTTTTTTTTATTAAAATTGACATGAATCTTTCCAATTCTGAGTGCCTCATAAAATCAAAAAAAGCTTTATTTTCTAAGCAGAGAGTCTAAAAAGCAGCATGTGATTCTGAGAAAGACAGTGCTGCCCTGAATGATACAGATCAAACTGGTTAATCAGCCTAGAGCCAGGAAAAGTCTCCTAGTACCTCTGAGCTCGTAATTCTCACACAGAAAAAGCCAGCAGAACCACCTCTGACAAGGCTTTTCCTGGACAATTCTGTCCGGGTAAAGTGTATTGAAGAACACTGAGGCTTCCCCAGAAGCTCTGGGCTAGGGTGTGAAAATGTTCCTGTTCGCAGCAAAGCCACTCTTGACTGTCCTCATGCGACTAAAAAGCTGACAGACAAGGTCAAGTGCTAGGTCCTGGGTCCAGTCTAAACAGCAGGGAAGAAACACCTTTCAGGATACAAGAAAATTTATTGTGTTAAATAAAGGATTCTAAATAGGAAAAGCTTTCTTAGTTGCTTTGAACAATGCTTGCAGACTCCACTCTAATACATGGAAAAGCAGCAGGCACTGAAAAATACAAGAACAATAATATTTTTTTTCACCTTTGACAATGATAGAGAAAGGGTCAGACACAAAAAGCTTCTCTATAACTTCTCAATAGCTATGGTTGTACCTTGATATTTTTCTGTAGTCTTAACAACACATGATTTATGTCACTTCTAACATATAAAGTATTTTCTTTGTGTTAACTCAGATTCCTTTTGTGAGAGAAAATCAATTCATGTTTCTGAATACTATATCCCTGTAATTCAGGTTAATGAATATAGATAGAAACTATTTCCCATCCTGTATCAGACTGGGAATTCATTCACTGTTTCCAGGAGCTACCAATGGATGAAGAGAGGAAGACCAAAAACAGAACAAGGTAATTATTTCTCCATCTGCATCACAGACACCAGTCCTGTTCTGAAGCAATACATCCACTTACTGCTACTGTTACATGCATGTTAGTAGTTACGGTAGAGTTATTCAGTATTTCATCTGAAGCTCCTGCACATTGAATTCCACTGGCAGAACTGTCCACATGAAATGCTATTTGTATGTGTTGCAGATTTATGTACCTTTCACTTCCTTGCTATTAACCAAAAAGGTACAGACTTAAACAAACAAAAAAAAAGATGTTGAGTAAAAAATCAATGGAAACAGATCTCATTTCAAACTGACCATTTTAGAATTGCTCTGGCAAGAAAATGGTGGAAAAATGAAACATATTCCATGCTCCTAAAGTGACAAGACATACTATTGCTGGGCACAAGTGTTTAATCTAGTTGATCCGTTACTTTCAACTTTCAGTTCTTGATTGGAGTCCCTGATAATTCATGTTCCACTAAAATAAGTAGCCTGAAATTAATAATCTTTCTTTCTGCTAATCTTTCTATTTAAAAGAGTACCAGACACTTAGCATTTTCCAACACAATTTGCAATATCAGATTGGAAAAGGATTAAGTCTGTACGGTGATACTATGAAAACACAGTAAAGACAACCTGGAGCAGAAATTAAATAAAATGTCTTGGGAAATATAAAAATGGATTTCAGCAAGATAAACAATAATAGTATTTTGGAGGATGAGTGGTTTCCTGAGTAAAGCATTAACCTTTAACCTTCAGGATATCAATAAACAGTGGGATCCTATGACAAGGATTGATTTAAACAGATTTGCTCCCTCCTCTTCCAGTCCAAATGGTTCCTATGATGCAGATCCCTGAAAGAAGAGAGTTCCTCAAATGTAGTGCTCTGGAGATACATCTCCTGGCAGAAAAAAACAACACCGGGCATTTCAGAGAAGGGTTGAAGGTGAATCATATTATTATTTGCTTTAATTAGCACTTCCACAAGATGCAGAGCTCTTTACCTGCAGCTGGATTGCACTTGGAAGGGTGTGAAAGCCCTATTGCCTTTGTAAACATCAAAGAGATTAATTTCTAATTTGATCTTTTTAACTAAGCCCTCCTGCTGATCAGAAAAAGTGAGGGCAAACACCTCTGAAGGAAAAGTATGAAGCAATTCAGCCTGAATGAGATTTATTATTTATTATTCTAGATTGATATGTATTTATTATTTAGTTTGTTAGTTCTCTAGGACTTATGCCTATCCTCTTGGACCTAGTTCACAGTTAGTGCTATATAAATAAGTCATTATTGTTAATATTTGATAAGGCTAGCTGAAAGATCACTGTGAGAAATGATCAATGAGACCTCTTCATTCCTGATTCTGCTTTTGCTTCCACCACCTTTACACCACTGGAATTTTACCTACTTCTTTGGGATTGCTCCTGCCTCACAGCAGAGAAGGAAGGTAAAGATGAAGACATTTCTTTCTAAATGGTCTGGGGAGCGATTAATAAACGCAGGGTTTTTAAGCTGCTATACATGTGGTATGATATGAAAATATAACTGAATAACGGTTTATATCCACAGAAAGTTAAAATGGAAGTAATTACTTTGGTGTTAGCAGGGCAAATGCTGGTTTACAACAACTTAAGTTCTTTTCAGAGGTTATTGATACATTCAGCTCTATAAAAATTACCTCCTGGGACACACCTTTGTGCAGTCTGTTGTGCAGCCAGAACATGTTGGCTGGCCAGTCTTATGAGCACCAAAAGTCTTTACTGTCCAAGATCTGGGTCAGATGAACAGTTTTAAAGCCTGAGCCAGCTAGGAGCTCCTCTGGTGCTTGCAGAACCCTGGAGGACAGGAGCCTGACTGAGGTCTGTCTGGCAGGAAGCCATGCAGTCATTCCTGCTGACTGATAACATACACTTGTTTGAGAAACCAAGGGGGAGTTTTAAAAGGGGTTCTTAGCTCACACAAGTGTCTATGGCTTACAGTGGCATGCTAAAGCCACTCACTCACAGGTAAAATTTAGCCAGATCCAACACAGTGTTGCCAGTTCCACCTGCCACATCCTCCCCTCTACCCTTAACCCTTCATAATCCTATCCAGGTAGCAGATCCTTTGCCTACGTAGAATATGTGCATGGCCTAATTTGTCCTTCTTTGCTTTCAGTCAGCCTGTAAAAAAGGATTCATTGTCTGGGACTCTCTGTCAACATCCTGTTACATATGAATTGAAGGGAGTCTTTGGGATTTCCTTTAAGATAAATGTAGGAGGCAGCTGAGGTGTTGTTTAGACTCAAGCTGATCAGCCCATGAGGACTGAAAGACTTCTCTGTGTCCTAATCCTTTTGTGCCTCAGTGTTTCTGAGCCTCATCTGCTTTATATTTTGAACAAAGCCATATTTCTTATTTGTCTCCTCTATTTCATAAGACATGTTCAGCACCTATCCGATTCCTGTAGCATGGCCAGAGAGACTGGAGTTGATCTGCTGGAGTATAGGAAGGTTCTGCAGAGGGACCTGGACAGGCTGATCAATGGGCTGTGGCAAGTGATATGAGCTTCAACAAGGCAAAGTGCCAGGTTCTGCATTTGAGCCACAACAGCCCATGCAATGCTACAGGCTTGGGGAAAAGTGCCTGGAAAGCTGCTTGGCAGAACAGGACCTGGGGGTGCTGCCTGCCTTCTGGCTGAACATGAACCAGCTTGTGCCCAACACAGACAACAGCATCCTGGCCTGTATCAGCAATAGTGTAGCCAGCAGGGCCAGAGCAGTGATCATCCCCTGCATGCAGTTCAGGTGAGGCTGCACCTTGAATCCTGTGTTCAGTTCTGGGCCCCTCACTTCAAGAAAGACATCGAGGTGCTGGAGCAGGTCCAGACAAGGGCAATAAAGCTGGTGAAAGGTTTGGAGAACAAGTCTGATGAAGAACAGCTGAAGGAACTGGAGTTGTTTAGTCTGGAGAAGAGAAGGCTCACAAGGGACCTTATCACTCTCTACGACTGCCTGAAAGGAGGTTTTAGTGAGGTGGGGATCAGTCTCTTCTTCCAAGTTACAAGTGATAGGATAAGAGGTAGCAACCTGAAGCTGTGCCAGGGGAGGCTTAGATTGGATATTAGGAAAAATTTCTTCACTGAAAGGGTTGCCAGGCATTGGAACAGGCTTCCCAAGGAAGTGGTGGAATCACCATCCCTGGAAGTGTTCAAAAACTATGTAGAAGAGGCCCTTAGTGGCATGGTTTAGTAATGGTCTTGGCAGTCCTGAGATAATGGTTGGACTTGATGATTTTAAAGGTCTTTTCCAACCTAGCTGATTCTATGATTCTCTCACTTTGAGGAGTGTTATATTTGTCATCAAATAAAGAAACCTCAAAATGCAGAGGCTGTGCCTTCCTGATGCACCCCAAAACTGCACAGCATAATAAAAAAAACAACCTAGTCCCCACTTCAGTAGAGTTACCCAGGTTCCTTATGTCAACTCTACCTTGTAATCTACATTCACTATCTCATTCAGGAAGTTGTAGTTGTCTATCTAACACGGACCCATATTGCTTACATTAGTCTGACTCTTCTGGGCTGCTGTGAGCACTGTAAATACAAGGCAAAGATAGAGTTGTCAGTTGTTTGGTAAAGTCCTTTGGGATCACAGGAGAAAATATGTTTTTCAGGGCTTAATTCTTTGAGCTGTTCACCTGGTTTTCCTGAAGCAATTCCCCAGAGCTAGAAAAAAATCATTTTCCCTTTCCTACCATACTTTATCCCTTTTGTAGATACACTGAGCCTGGGAAAATCCTATGGGGTTTGTTCTCCCATGCACACACAAAATGCACCACTCACCAAATATCACTCTTTACTAAGCTAACAAGGATTTAAAATGGGAAAGGTCTTTTTAGGGTTTTTTTTTTTTTATTTTTTATTTTATCTTTCCTATTCTTTCTTTT
>NDXB01011456.1:0-59304 GCA_002631895.1 Agapornis roseicollis | reverse complement strand
TTTTTCTTTTTTTTTATAAGGATTTAAAATGGGAAAGGTCTTTTTAGGGTTTTTTTTTTTTTATTTTTTATTTTATCTTTCCTATTCTTTCTTTTATTTTTTTCCATTTTATCTACTTCTCCCTCACCCCACCTCAGTTTCCAATGATTCTTGCACTTGATTGGATTCCCAGGACTGAAACCCTGACCTTAATGAATTCACTAGGAAGAATTTCTACCTCCTTCTTTGACATAAAAGATTTCATACATACTACTGATTAGTCAAAGAAAGAATACAGCATATATATTTTAGTGTCTGGCTCTGCTCAGGACATACCCTATTATCATTTCCTTGAATGCAGTTTCACTAAAGGCAATAGGAGTTTTGCATGAATACAAGCCCCTGTTGAATGGGTAAATACCAGGTATTTGTTCATAAGCTATTGGTTGCAAAAGAGGAAAAGGGCATTTTAGGGGAGAAGAATGACATGACATATCCTGATGTTGCTAGCCAGGCCACCATATCCATTTTACATGATAAGGAGAAACACCATAAACCAGTAGGTCAAGGGAATATGCCCTATGTTTCCTCAAGGTATAATAACACCATTTGAAGTGAAAGATCAGTGATGGGTGGTTTTGCATTTAAAACTCACTTTCAGTAAGATCCATTATACCGTATAAACCACATTACATTAAACACTCATGCAAGCATTAAACAGGTGTTTGCAGAATGCCTCAGCAAGTAATGTGCGCCAAGAGCCTTCGTCTCCTTTGTTGAAGCTGACAGTTATTGCTAGAGGAGTGGTGCATATCATGCTGCCCATAGCTGTCCTCCTTTGCGTTACAGAATCAGCTAGCATTAGAATGTGAACCCAAGTTGCAGAAGCAATAGGATGCAGTGACTGATAACTCCAAAGAGTATCCATATGGCAGGATGGCAGTACTTATAAATATTTCAAATGTCAATTCACAAGGCTACAATCATCCCAAGCTGTTTGTGCTATTCTGAATAATTGCTAGCAAACTATAACAAAATATTTGTCATACTAAAATAACGCATATAAATTTAACTGCTATATACACCAAACTTTTCTCCAGATAATGTAGTTTAATAGGTTAATAAAACCAACAGAGGCAGCATGGTTTCTTGGAATTTGTAAATAATTACCTATGAAAACCCCTTCACGCATACCTTTCCTGATGAAAAGATTGTAGAACTTCATGTCTTTTCCCCAGTGAGGACAGGGTAGTGTACCAGCAAGCCAAGATCAAGGTAATCAGGGCCTGCTGCAGCATTATTTATTTTTATTTTCCTCCATTAGCATTTCAACATGTGCTTATTTGATTTTATTGGCTGTCATCGGTAATTGCTAATGCACAGCCGTGCGAAAGCAGTGACAGAATGCAGGGAATATGGTGCTTTCCACATTGATGTCTTTGAAGCATGTTGGATATTTTGTGCAGCTGTAAGCCCTGAGATGAGACAAAGTGACTGAGAGGAACAGTTCACAAGCAGCAATTTCCACGGCGGCACTGGAGGGGGTAAGCAGAATCAACTGGAGCTCCCCAAAAGGGTTTTCTGCTCTGTTGCTGATAATGCGCTTATTTTGTGCTCCCCAGTTATGGTATAGTCATGGAAAGATTAAGCAACTCGTGGTTGATTTACATTATTTAATACTCCCTCCCCTCAGATTGGAAATGAAAATAAAAGAGGATTTGGGGAGTTATATGGCATCCATGGCATTTTGAAACAGACTTTAATGAATTCTTACCTTTCAGTTGCTTATTATGACCTCTAAACTGCTGACATGTCTATAAAATATTCAGTACTATTCCAGGGAGATAAGTGACAGAATTGCTCATACAGCAAGCAAAATTAAGACCCATTCATGTGATAATCCCCATTGCATGACCCTGTATATAATCCTAGCAATTTTGGACAAAGAAGAAGGTATTAGTATCTTGTCAGTCTTCCAAGGCTATTTTCCCATCTTCTGACAACTAGAGAGTCAGTCGTTGCCTTACAAATGTGGACAATGCCTTATGGCAAGAAGAACTGATGTTTTTCATGGTGCTGAGAATAAAAAGGCCAGCTAGAGGCTAAACTGTCAACAACTCTGAATATAGTTTTGTATTTGCACATGGCTTGCAAAGTTTTACATACTGAGCATAGGACCTGCTCTTATCATCGCATACTCTCAGTTCCCTCCAGTTCCTTCACATTTCCTAGCATGGCTTAGCCCCAGATTTGCAAGTGGCCATGAACCCTAGCTCAAGGAAGAAATAAAGTCACCATGCAGCACTATAGACAATAGCCTTTCTCCATACAAAATCTTAAAACAAAGTCTGCAGACTTCTGTCATGAAGCCCAGTGCCTCACATGTGAGAACTGCAGGATCATGTGAGGTCAAAGATACACTATTGTCAGGAAAGGTTTGTGCAGAGCAAGAAGCAAAGGTGCCATCCTAAGAAAAAAGGATCTGATGCCAGACATAGGAGAGAGCAGAAGAACCTGGAGTGGCATGCTTAGCAAAGGGCAGTGTGGAGGTAAACCCAGCCAGCTAGTTTTTCTAGTTATTCAAGGCTCCCTTGTGCATTATTTGGAAGGCACCAGAGGCTCTTCTAACAGTGTGTTGTTACCCTTTCTGCGATGTATGTGAGAGTTCACAGAATGACCAGCATATGCTCAGCTTCACCAAGGTACATCAGAACACCATACAGAGCACCCAGAATATCTGAGAATGAACATTTTGAATTGAACTTCTTAACCCTGGCTAACATTCTAAATGAAAGATAAAGACTGGAATAAACTGTCCCCTGTAAAATGCCTGGTAGATAATATCATGCTTTCAATAGCAAGGACAGTAAAGCATACAACAGATTGTCTGGCAAGATTGTGTAGTCTCCATCACTAAAAGTCTTTAAGGAGAGATGAGGCAAACACCTATCAGGAATGATGAGGTGCAATTCTCCCTACCTTGAGGCAGAGCAATGCACTGGATGAGTTTTTCCAGCTCTATTATTCTTTGCATCTATGATAAGAATATGCAGAACTGGGGTCCAGGCCCAGAGCTGTTATTTCCGGAGCAGCTAATGGGTGCATCAGCAAGGATTTGGATGTTATACAAATACTGCTAGACTGTTCTCAGGACTCCAATACCATTGCAAGTATGCAACTGCTCATCTTATCACCACTCTCCCACACCCTGGTGTGACACTGTGTCAACAGGACAGAATGTTAAAGAGAAAATGTATATGTGGTATAGCCACTATGAAGATGTCACAAATACAGTGAAGGGGACAACAGTATGAAAATATTACACTAATGTAGCAGAATACAAAAGGTGTGACCAGCAGGTCAAAGGAGGTGATCCTGCTCCTCTACTCTGCTCTCATGAGAACTCACTTGGAATATTGTGTGCAGTTCTGGTGTCCTCAANACCCACAAGGCCAACCGTATCCTGGGCTGCAACAAAAGGAGCGTGACCAGCAGGTCGAAGGAGGTGATCTTGCCCCTCTACTCTGCTCTCATGAGAACTCACTTGGAATATTGTGTGCAGTTCTGGTGTCCTCAACATAAAAAGGACATGGAGCCGCTGGAACAAGTGCAGAGGAGGCTGAGAAAGTTGGGGCTGTTCAGCCTGGAAAAGAGAAGGCTGCATGGAGACCTCCTAGCAGCCTGCCAGTATCTGAAGGGGGCCTATAGGGATGCTGGGGAGGGCCCCTTCATTAGGGACTGTAGTGACAGGACAAGGGGTAACAGGTTCAAACTTAAACAGGGGAGGTTTAGAGTGGATCTAAGGAAGAAATTCTTTCCTGTTAGGGTGGTGAGGCACTGGAATGGGTTGGCCAGGGAGGCTGTGAGTGCTCCATCCCTGGCAGTGTTTAAGGCCAGGTTGGATGAAGCCTTGGGTAACATGGTTTAGTGTGAGGTGTCCCTGCCTATGGCAGGGGGCGTCGGAACTGGATGATCTTAAGGTCATTTCCAACCCTAACTGTTCTATGATTCTATGATTCCTACTCAAGTTGAGAAACTTAAAATCTGCAGCCACTTATCTACTCAAATGCAGTAAATGTTCATTCTCAGAGGCTAATGTATTAATAATGTCATGAGAAAGACATCTTAATATATTTATAGAGATATTCTGTACATTTTTCCTAGAACATATGGGAAAGACCACAAATACTGACCAGATCTTTAATCAATACTGATGATTGTTACAGTCCTATATAACAGACCAGCTCTTACTGCCAATGAACTCCAGCTTTTAATCTGTACTGCTGAAGTATTCATAAATCTGTTTCACCTCCTAAATGCAGTGAAAAACTGAAGTCACAACCTGCAAGACATCTATGATTTATTCTTTTGGGCTTCCAACAATGAGATCAGAGTCATTACAATCTAAGGCAAGGTGAGTGCCTAATAAATCTGTTACTGATTTACACATAGATCATGGTTCTGCATTGCTAATTTGCAAAGAAAACAACCTGTAATTGTGTGCAAATGGCATGCTGTGGTCGTAGATGGAATATGGTCCTTCATAGGATTTCCTTCTCGGAATATGTATGCTGTTAACACTAAAAGCCTGTACCACACTGCCAGAAGCCAGCTAAAAACAGGTAGGATGTTCAGACCACCTGTGGCAAAGAAATATGTGGGAAGCAGTAAACAAGGGAGGGACTTGTCTATAGGGCTGTAGGCCCCAGCTCGTCTGGGAAAACAAGGTATACCAGTAGAAATAAGGAGGTTATTTGTGAGAAAGACAGGCAGCTCCTCATTCAGAGAGAAGGTGAAGAGGAAAAGAGACAGTATACTAGATAAAGAGGGAATGTGGCAGGTAACCTCATGAGCTAATAGTTATTTTAAGGAACTAAACAAAAAGGAATGTTAAGTTTTCAGGAGTGACAGACATCATTGAACCCCTGAGGAAATAACCGGATAAGTAAAGTGCTTTCCTGTCTTTATCAGCCTCTATTTTGAGTTAACCGACTTGTCATCTTAAACCTCCTTAGGGCTGGGCAAATTGTAGATTGCTGATCTGTGCTTGTAGTTGTAAAGCTATGCATATATCTAGCTTGCACAGGAACGCTTACCACTGAGAGTTGGTTTATGAAATACTCTTGAAATGACTGTGCCTTCCTTTACAACCACCAGACAACCTCACTCCACTTGTACCACAGTAGTGTGAATCCAGGCTGAAAGAAGAGCTGGCACCAATGTCTTTCAGTTGGTACTTCTTGGAGAAGAGCACTTATGACAGCAATAATGAAATGAAGGCAGATTTCCAAGAGCTGAAAAGGCCTGAAACATGGAACTCCCCAAAGACCTCTCAGGCCCTTCAGAATCTGGTCCTCAGAAAGGCACAGGCAACTGAAAAAGAAAAGATGCTTACTGGCACATGTCCTGGCAAATTAATCCAAAATTATGTGGGCTCCAGACTGCCAAACGTGTCAGCAACACTGTCATTCATGTCTGCTTGCAATGAGTTGCTTCATTCACACCAGATGTGTGCCAGCAGCCTGTGTAGTAGAGAAAAGGCTGCCTGCCTGTACCAGTGTAAAGAAATATATGTGGTGTGGCATCTAGAGTTGCTGGTGACCATCTTTGTGCCGTACCAGTCCTTTTATTCCAAGCTGGTTATGAAAGAGCCTTTTAAAAGATACATAGACACAATGGAGCTACATGTGTCAAAGATGTATTTCCCCAGATGTATGCTTTGGTGTCAGATGTTTAATCAGTTTTTAAACCAGTTGGATTCCTTGAAACTGCAGCTGCAGCAGTTTTAGCTGTGCATCTCAATAGGATTGCCGGTGTAAGAAGAGGCATTTATTTTCCAATAGCATAGGTTTTACTGGCCTTCAATATGCTTAACAAGAATTCTCAGACTGACAGGTTTCTGGAGGGGTCTGCAGAATGAGAAGGAGGGTCTCTGTGCCGCCTTCTGGGGCTCTGCCACAGCCTCATGTAATGTAGTATTTTTGTTCCACTTGCCTTGAGTCACAGTAAGCACAACACTAAAGCATCACATTTGGAAGAGTTCAAAAGGTTATGGTTAAAATAAGAATAGTTAAACACAAATCTGCATCAAAACTCTCTACAAGAGTGTTCAACTCAAAATTAAATCAGAACATTCAGACCTGTTCCCAACTGGACAATCATCTGTACCACTAACTCTATAGCTATGGCAGGCACGGTTTGGTAATGTCTCTTCAGGAGAGCTTCAAGACTATGTTGGGATGTGTAACATTCACAGTCTTCACAGGCACATGCATCGTAAAGGCACAAACTCTCCACCCACAGTGTGCAAGTCTGTTCAGCAGAAAAGTCATCTGCTGGTGGGGGTCTCATAGGTACAGTCTCCTGGTGCAGCTGTGCTCCATACTTATTGCACTGCAGAGTACCCTCTTCTCTTCAGGCAAGGTCAGGCAATCTGCAGAGCTCCTGCATGCTCAGAGCTTGTGTGGCTTGCAACCTGGACATACCACTGTGGAAAAGCAATGGAGGGAGGATGTCCTTGGAATTAATTTTTAAAGAAATAAAATAAAATAAATAAAATAAAATTAAATTAAATTAAAAAAGGCTGTGTTACCAGCCTCAAGCATTTACTTGCCATTACTGATCTTCCTGCTTTCCTTCAAACTATGAAATCACCCTAAAGATGACATTGAAATAGACACACTGCGCACTGCTGGATTTTGTTTTACTTTATCATTTTTATGTTTTATTTGGGTGGTTACTGAGCTTTTATATTTTGTGCACTGAAGCCTTGCCTTGTCCGAACTTCCCCCACTGGCCACACACAAGTGAAACCATAGCGGCTTTGGACTGCAAATTAAAAGGAGGGAGAATTTCCAATACTGCTTGAGAAGCAAGGATGGGGTTTGTCACTGAACTTTACTAGGTCACCTTTCCCGTCTTACCTATCACTGCCAAACTCTCCAGCTCCTACCACTTTGCCCTGAAATGTCCTTCCTTTGACCTTCCTCTTTGCTGGAAAAGGCACTTGCATTGCAGAAACCCATAGATATCGCTTACTAGAAACTGTAGAAACCTGAGGAAGGATCAGTGGTTTATTGCCGTGCTCATCCTAGAGGTGCCAATTTTCAACAATTACAGAAGATTGCTCAAAGAAATCAAAGCAATCCATGGCAGAACTGAAAAGGAAGCATGATGGCTCTCAGACCTGTTTCCTACCTACCCAGTCACAATGCCATAACCTTGCAGGGCCTGCAAATGCCCAGTTGCTGTAAGCAGCTAAACACGAAGACTTATTTTGACTTCAGAACAGTCTGAATAGATCTCAGTGATATGGGACTTCCTACACTGTGCTTATCACACTTGAATGAGTCCAGCAGACATGACATCATATTTTGTCCAGTATTTAAAGTTCATGAGGCAATTTTCTTGAACTGCTCCCTGTATTACATAGTGAAAAGGAAGCTGATCAGCTAAACATTCAGTCAACAAGCAGTTTCTAATAATCTCTTCTGGAAGATAAAACAAATGCAGGCAAATAGACAAATCCTATCTCCAGCAAACAGCCAGAACAGCTGATTTATATGCAGGGACATTTCTTAGGAGCATGTATATACTGAGAAATATTCTATTTCCTTTAAGGCACAGAAGCACTAAAAAATGTACAGGCATAGAAAAGGCAAAACCATCTAAAATGTCTAAACCTCTCCTCAGATCCACACTCTGTCCTATAATTTTTGAGACCAGGGTATACCATGCCAGGCTGTGTTGCATTTTGCAATATTCACTCCAGACCATGAGTTTAAACAGTTATTCTACTGCCCTGAAATTCAGTTGCTTAGATATCAAACCCCACAGAATCATAGAATCATTTAAGGTGGAAAAGACTTGTAAGGTCATTAAGTCCAGATATTAACCCAGCACTGCCAGGTCCACCACTGAATCATATCCATAAGCACCACATCTACACATCTTTTAAATACCTCCAGGAATGGTGACTTCACCATGTTCATGGGCAGCCTGTTCCAATGCTTGACAACTAGCTAGTGCTAGTGCTGTGCATTGCATTGGAATTGCATTGCTAGTGCTGTGCATTGGTTTTCTCCTCTCAAAATCACAATAATGAGTTGCACTGAGAGTGTCTGACCAGGGTGTAAAACCCAGCCAAAATATCAGGAACATTTCAAGAGCATTCAAAAAAATTTAGTCTTAAAAGCAAATGAAGAGCAGGGTTATATCCCGGCAGTGCCTTTACTGTTGATTTAAAGACAAAACAAAACAACAAAACCCCCAAACCAAACAAAAGCAAACAAAACAAATGAAGCAAAAAACCAGCAACAAAACCCCAGAAATCACAACTGAAAGAATTTATGCAGATACCTATAAAGATAATGCGCAGCCCTTGGGCTATAGGCAGATTGCCAAAACAGCCCTCTGCAGCCTGAGGTTTGGGTCTGCCAGTTCAAAAGTGATGCAAAACGCTGGTTCCTCCCCTCAGGCAGCCCTTCCAGGAAGCAGAGGCTTTCCCCCAACCCTGACTCTCATACCACCGTGGCAATTCAAAGTCTCCTGCCTATTCTTTGTGCCAAGCCCAGCTGGAGCCACAGTCCCCAAATAATAAATGAATACCCAAGCTTTTTACAATACTGTATTTTTCACCAGAAACTTTTCATTTGAGACATGTATCGCCCTGTGATTTGAGCTGCAGTGGTGGAAAGGGAAACCCTGTGAATGGTCTGGCTTGAGATGCAAGCCTGGACCCAGTTCCTAGCTGCGCTGATGGTTTTTAGCCTTCTCCTACCTTGCATCAGGTCCTTTCTAAAGATCCTTGGCTCCAAGACAGGCTTAGCATACACCATCATCTGCCTGAAGAGCCACTCAGTTGGACTGATGTCTGCCTTATATTGCTTGCCTGGGTTTCACCCTCTGTAGCACCTATATACCCATCTGTCTGTGACGTAGCAGAAAGTCTTTCTGAAGCAGGAAACATCAGATTTATACTTTGATCTTGCCTGTAGGATTGAGATAAAAAAGTGCACATAATTAGAGCTTGATCATATGTCATTTAACAGCTACATGGTTTTACTCTCATTTTGTTCGCAGCCTGCATTACTCTAAAAATAGAGGGGGGTTCTATCACTTTTAATTTTTCTCTGTAGTAAATGCAAGTATAAACAATTAATAATTCCAATTAGGTTTGGGGGGTTTTTTGATAACTCCAGCAGCTGTCTTGTCACAGGGTTTCCTAGGCTGCTGCAGGGGCCAGTCAGATCATATAAATGTGCATATTAACAAAGGTTCATTAAGCGACTCTGTCTTTCTAAGCCTCTGGAAAAGAAACAAAACAGAGATGAGCCTTAGAAGTAAGTGCTCTATGTTCTTTGCTAAATTTCCCATCACACTGAAATCAGCAGCTTTTTAATAATCTACATTTAAGATGCAAATGTATCTATTTGATAAGAAAGTCTAATGTATGAATAAAGATTCCAAATTGGTTTATTACTTCTTGATCACTGCTGGCAAGGGGGGAATTACCATGCTAACAGCCTCGTTGAGAAAAAGCCATATGCCTGAAATTGAGACAATGATGAAGTTACGAAGTTTAGTGAGATTATGTTACATGGAGAAAGCTTCATTTAAAGTAGCAACTAATTAATGACTTCAGAGGAAACCCTACTAGCAACTATACTGGTTAGAGAGGTGAAGCCTATTAACAACCTCCTAAATGCAGTTTCCAATTACTAATCTTTTCAGCAGCTTCACAGTGAAAGAGAAATTACTTCAGGCCTGTATTCCCATCACAGGGTCATCTAGTTTCAGTCTCAGTCTGTGCTACAAAATGATAGTCCTATGGGCAGCCTTTGACAACCAAGAGGCTATTTTATTATTGCCACAGGTCAGTAAGACAATTACATTCGAAATGCAACAAATACAATGTGGCAGTTCAGCTCTCTTCCTCCTTCCACAGTAGTTGCTAAAATAGTAGAATAATTGCTCTTACTCCATGTCTTTATGAGGGAGTAAATGGCCTCAGACCTTCCTGGCTCTGATGTAAAGGAAGAAAGGTTGTGGGAAGAGACAAAATTTTTTACTTAAGTAACAGACACAGCTGGGAGAAGGGACAATGTGTTAAGTATGCAAGCCTTTGGGAAAGATTAAAGAACCTGCAGGTTTGCTCAGTTTTTCCAGCTATATAAAAACATAGCAAGATAGTACTGTTCTCTACAAAATTTGCCTCCTCAGACCTCCATGGCAGCCATTGCACTATTACGTGGCTCTGCTATAACAGAGTAAAGCTGCAAGAGGGTGGATAGGCAGAGAGAAATGGTCTATGGCCATGTGGCCGCTTGGTTGCTTAGTAATCTGAGACTGTGCCTTGTCTCACTAATTAATGTGTAATAGCTGTGTATGCTGGCTCACTTTCCGATGCCTTATCAAAGGGGGGGAGAGAACTGGGTTTAATTTAGCTATACAGAGGGACTGCATCTGTTTTCTCAGCCACTGAAGGATTATAATTGTTTCTAGATGGCAGCAGGTCACACGCGTGGAGGTTTTTTAATTATAACTGAAATTCCTTTTCAACCTAGGGAAATAATTTAATTTCAACATTAGTATTATTATTTTTTGGCTTCTATCTCCCCCAGCTCTTTTTGCTTTCTTACTTGCAGCATAATTCTTTCCCCTTCCATATAACTGACAGATTTTCTTTGTTCATACCTGTCACTGTTTTTAATTTTGATTCATGTCACAATTACACAGTTCAGGTTTAAAGGTTATGAAAACTGTGCTTTGGCATTCAACCAGTCTCATCTCTGGAAACATTAGTCAAATACTCTTGTTTAAAATTCTCTCTACGGAAGGAAACTTTGTCACCTAGGTATCTGCCTGTATTTCCTTCTTTCTGTCCCAGTGCATATCTGACCAGGTCTTGCTTTACGCAATTCAAAATGCTCAGATTTCATGGTATAGTGGAGCTTACAGTTTATTCCATGACTTAAGACATTCTGCTATCTTCTGGATGTCATTCATAACTTATCTGCTCGGTAGAAACTTGTTTGCATGTCTTTGCGCAGTAAAAGATGACAAAAGTGATGCATTAGGAAGAGGGTGACATTAAGGACTACAAGACAGAAAGCCACAAGAATCCAAGGGAGAAGAATCAAGAATATCAATGTTCTGTATGCCCAGGCACCACGATAGCCGCGCATAAGGCTGGTGGTTGCCTCTACCACTTTTGACATCTTCTCAAGCATCCTATGGAAAGCCTTCACCACCAGCAAGAATAAGGACTGTGCCAGATAGCACTAAGTGAAATCTGGACTGTTCAGGGTGAAGAAATGGGCAGTGAGGTGAGTAAACTATTCCCATGAATTCAAACACATTTTGAAACAAACAGGTGAAAGCCAATAATCCTGGAAAACACAGAAGAGATGTATGTATATGCCAAATCCCACATACCATAAAGGTCTGTAAAACCTAAAAAAGCAGCTTTTGTACTTACTTTATAAGTTAGGCTTAAAAGAAAGGTTAGTGGAGATAACTGAGTTAAGACACTAGTGCTGTCCAAGATTATTGAGGATGTGCAAGAGATAAAAAGGAAGGTGTGCTGGTATCTTCTTAATTGATGCCCAGTGGTGAACAAGGGTGATTATCAAAAACTCCTGAGCTGCAGTGAGCAACAACCTTAGTACAGCAGGGTCTGCTTGCAGACTGTGGTCTAAATGCAAGCCAAGAAGTGATGTGGATTTCACATCAAGAGCTTTTTAACACACTGAACAACTGTGAAAGCTGAAAACTATGCACAAAAGGCTAAACGTGCCTCAGATGAGCAAGAGAATTAGTTAGGCATGCAGATGAAACAGGATATAGGACTTTGAAACCAGACCTTACTCCTGAGCTAAGCTCTTGGTTGGAGGGGGTTGGGTGAGCACTAAAACCTGCAAATACAGAATGCATTCTCTTCGCCAGAGGTCATATATGTACTAGACCACCCTCATCTCTTTGGCTGACAGCAATTGAAAGGCAGCCAAGAAATAAATCTATTGTCCAGTGCAAGCAACAGCCTTTTGTACTCAAGAAGAAAGATCACAGGCCTGGGATTAATAGTATTTGGCAACTTTTTTCCCTCTCTGTATGCGCTGCATCACAGAGGCTTTCTTACCTCAGGGACAGAATGGTCCATCAGGGTCATGGTTCTGCTTTCTAGAGCAAAACATGGGAAATTGTGACTGGAACCAGATGTAAGGAAAGTAGAGGTGCTGCCATTAATGCTAGCCCATCTTAGCTCCCACAGTGCTCCAACCAGAAGGGGATAACAAAGATACTGTCAAAAAGCAGAAATTTGTTGTCCTCAACAGTGGATAATCTGAACAACTGGACAAAAATCAATTTTCACCAACGGGCAAAATCTACAGAATCAGGGATGCCAAGGAGAGCACTTCACAGACTGCTCAATCAGTAGTGACAAGATCAAGGAACACCAAGGAATACTTGAGGTACAACTTTCCATGATGCTGAAAATATAATTACATACATCCTCTCCAGTGTGTTGCTGGGTTGGAGCCAAGAGAATAAAAACTACAAGCATTAAACACTCAAGGCTTACTACCACAATGCTGAGTGTACATCATGAAGAAAGACAGAGGAGGGGCAGCAGTGGATGATGCATCATGAAATCCACATCAGAAATGAGAGCAACAAGATGTTTTCTTAATGATGGTTGATGTGACATTCTGTCATAAGTGAAAATTATCTGCACTTCTTGTAGTAACCTTAGGGAACAATAAAATCAAGACGAAACAGCACAAATCAAAGACCTAACATCTATTGAACCATCATATATTTTTATTTTTCTGTTAAGGCAAGAGGAGAATGTTACACAACACACAGTTCTGCTGACAGTTGATAGTTAGAGAATAATACTGAGTGAACTGTCTCCAATGCCCACTCTGAACAGGCTAAGGTAGAAAGGTGACCATCAGGACCCTGGTCTAGCTTTACACGGGAGAGAAATTACTGAGTGAAAGGACTGATCCTTTGTTGTGTCTGTTCATCATCATTAGTATTTTCTGACCTTCATGTTGCACAGCAATAGGCAAAAGCATGAGAGATGATGGTGCGTTCAAACTAGTTTTTCTTGAAGTTAGGATGGATGAATATAGGGTTGTCTGGAAGTAGGAAAAATACACAAGGAGTCTGAGGTACACATTTATAGTGAATAGCAAGTGGCGGTACTTTTAACTGGTTGGCTACATAAGGCAAGCTAAGGAAAAGTTGTATGAGGCCTTTGAAATTTAAAGCAATACCCTGGGATGTACATCTAGCCCAGAGCAGCTGGCCAAAACACATCCATGTAATGTGGGAATCTGCCTACTTGGAGTGTGCCACATGATTTAGTGGAGATTTCATACAGTTGTGTATATGTCTACAATGAATGGTTAAAATGGGTACTTAGAAGTATAGACATAAATAGTAAAACACTGGTAAAAGCAAAAATTAAAAAAAAGAAATCTTGTTATTCCACTAGTTGTTGTGCACTATAGAAAGTGTTCATGAAGCTTTCGGATATGAGGGTGGAACAAACTGGGATATGCCCTCCTAGTTTATATGCCCTCTTAGTCTCACCACTGTTGATACATAGCATAAGATGCTGTTAAACACATAGAAAATAGCAAGAAGCAACTGAAAGCTAGTTCATAAAATGCTTTCTCTGGGGTCATCCACATTGTTGTCATCAGTAAAGGAAAAAAATAAGTTTTGGAAACCTAGACAGGTAGCATAGATCATGTAAAGTAAACAGTGTGTGCAAGTACCCATTTCTCTGGCTAACATATCCATGTCATGTGGAGAAGTGTGTGCCCAAAATAACAAAAATCTGCCAACTATTTAATCTTAGCAATTCTGTGTGGGAGCGCCTACTAATTAGATGGCAGTTAGTGTGCATTGGCTCCCATATCATATTATCTGAAAACAATAGACTTGCACTTTTCCATCATCAGCCTGCTTTACTCTCTAACATGAATGAGCTGCATCTGATCGTGTACAATCACCTTGTACAAAGTATTCTGTACTGGTTTTGTAATGAAATGTTTATTTGTGAATATGGAACTGGATGGGAAAATGTCAGCATCCATAATGCATTTTACTACACTATCTGTAGAGCAGGTCAAAGAACAGGGGGAAAAGAAAATTGTCATCCTGCAAGACAAAACTGTGTGCTTTCACTGAGCATTATTTTCAAGGATGGATGGTATGGTGTCTTGAGCAGGAGAATATGCAGTAGTACATTCTGTGTTTAGGAGAACAGCAGACTGAAAGTACTGTCTTGAATTTTAAACGAAAGTGAAAGGGACAGAGAATGGCCAGGTTCTGGGGACATATATATTCACCTGCACTTGTAACATCCCCATTGCATAATAAAAACACCTGCTGAAGAAAATCAGGCAGATCTGGATTTTCCTTTATTGTTTATCGATCTCCAATAAATCAGAATTTGCCTTTGTATCCTGATTCTTGATGCCTTGAGATCCAGCTGATCCTCCATTACTGACACTGAGATTATAAAAATTATTGTAATTTAATTAAGGCATTAAATTAAATTAGCTGGTGACCATTGTGTAACTAATAACTTATTACAATGAAAATACTGAGCATCTCAGAATAGCCATCCATTCAACCCATCCAGCAAGATCAATGTGTTTGTTAAAAGGAAAGTTAAATTATTGGATTTGAAATAACATCCCAGATATTTCTGTGAATAGTTGCTCGTGAGCAGATATTTGTTCCTATTCAGTACTCAAAACAATAAGTTTTTCTTTGACATTGTTATTGTATAATTTTTTGTTTGAAGATTTTTTAAAATTCATTTTTATGTTGAAGAAGGACACTGTAGACAGAGACACAGACCAGCATTCCAAGCAACCAACTGAACAAACGTCAACATTACAATCAAGTATTTGGATGGAACATGCCTTTGCGATCCTACTCTGTCATGTGGTGCACAATACACGAACACACAAAGAAAAGCCTTATCAGCCTCACATTGGAGGGAAGTCCCATCTTAGTTACATATCAGCTTTTCATTTTTTTTGGCTTGTATCACTCCCTCTTATTTCCCATTCAGTGCCCTGCAAAATATCCCTGCTTCCCCAAATTTTACTTCTTTTTCTATACTGGATGGGCATCACAAGTAGTAAAGAGTACAGATCTTTTTTTCTCTGACTTCCTAGATTTTCTCCCACAGTAGACTCCAGCTGTGAGCTGAAACAAATTGTAAAGAAACTCTTTTCAGCCATTACACCCATGATAACAATGCAACAACGCTTAGCTACTCTGTGAAGATGTCTGTGCATTTATCTAGCAGGTAGATAAAGGGTCTATACTCAGGGCAGATACTTTAACATCCAAACTCTAACAAGTCTTTTATGAGCACATGCAGACTGAATTAAAAAATCAATAATCACTAGGCAAATAAGAGGTATGTTCTTGACACTAGAAGACTCAACCTAATTTTCAAGTCTCTCTTCCTACCTTTAGTCATATAGCAGTTTGTCAGTGAAACAGGCAAAACTTGCAGGCAAAATTGAAGTACAATTTTCTCTTTCCTTTTGTCCTCAAAGACATAAGGACTATTTTTAGCTAAAGCTTTATCAAAAAAACCCCAAAACACCAACCTAACAGCACTGCTGGCAAAAGAAATTTCAAGCTGAACTCATTTGCTCTGAAAGCTAAAATAAGGATCTTTTAACAGAATTTGTCAGGCATCTTTAACTGTAAACAGTAGTAACCCAAGCACACAGCAAGTACCTGAATAAATTTTCTTCAGTTACCATCTAATACGCACTTAATATGCACTGCGTTGGTGTTCTGTGCCTCAGCAAAGTAGCTGCTTAAGCATTCAAACATAATGCAGGAAATCAAGGTACAGTTAGATCTGAGTTCAGTTCTACTTATAAAACTAGCTTCCCACCCTGCCTTTATTCATTTGGTAAAGTCACTTAAAGCAAACATTAGTGTTTGTTTAGGGATCTGTGGAAGATCATTGTTCCTTTCCTCATTACCTGTTCAGTGTGTGAAGTCTCAGAAAACAAATCGCCATATGCTGTTTCCTTATAACGCATAGAATAGAGAATTCACCTTCTGTGGACAAAATGTAGACAAACAAAACCACCATAAATGGGTTCAAAAATCAAGACTTCACTAACTATATGACCAGTAACATCTATCCGGGTCAGTTCCTAATTTAGAATTTTAGATAGATTTTGACTGTTACCTTCAAAGATCATTACTGCCCTGTTACAACAGGCAGCATGTATGCACAAAACCAGAACTATTCAAGGGGAATTGTGCAGTATATACAACTATGCAAGGTCTTAATGAGCTGCTGTTGATTGCAATGTAGTTCTCTGTTACCTGGATGATTGCAATGGCAATATCTCCATCATAGTTGCCAAGTCATCCCAAGGAAACAGCAGGGGCAGGAGAAGAGCGGGCTTTCTATCTTATCTGTTAACCATTTCTGAGGTACCTTTCAGGCCAGAGTTAACATGGAAAACAGATAATGGTTATAAGCTGATGATCACCTAGAGATGTGGGTAGAAAAGAAAACCTGGTTGCTGTGTGATTAGAGTTCACACATCTAGAGCTAATTCTAGAGAAGGGAGAAAGTTAAAGTTGCTCTTTAAGAAAGGTGAAAACCTGAAACTGTCCCTGGGCATAATTTTATTTAGTATATAATCCTGACCTATGTTTGCTTCAGTTCAATTAAAAACAACATCCCCAGAGGTAAACTTAAATGACTGAGGAATCATTACAAAAGGATAAAACCCTTCTTATGACAGCTGTTGTAAAACAAGGTTCTGCTAGCCAGTGTTAAATGCTTTCATTCCAGTATTTGTCCATGCCTTGTTCAAAACAGAACCTAAGCCAAAATACAAAATCTGCAAAGCTGAAATGCAGAATTCCTGCATGTACTTTCATCTGTTTTATTACCTCTCTGTCTTCTCTTTGCATGATGTCATTATCTATGCTACATAGCTCAATTTGAATTGAAACAAAGAAGAACTTTGTGCTGATAAATGGAATGTTTCAGTCAATCAAAATGCCTTTCCTTCTTGATAGAGAAATGTTGCTCAATTCTTCCATAGGAAACAATATTTTCAAAACCCACACATATTCTGCTGCTGAAGTTAGACCCTCAGGTAGACTCTACTTCTGATCTAGAGATATGTGGACAATCAATCTGAAGGAAAAAGTTAGACAGCTATGGCCTGTCTAGACAATTAAAAAAAATAGCAAAAGAGAATGAAACTAGCAAGGCATCTCTTGCTAGAGGATTAAATGCTGCTGATTATTTCTGAATGGCTTTTGCACATGTTTTCCTATACTTCTTTCTTCTTTTTAACTATTTTCTTCATGATCAAGTTTTAGCTAAAGAAGGCAGTCCTGTCTAAAAAAATCAGTGTTGATTTATTTGGAAGAGAAAGTGATATGTAACTGAATCCTGTAGGAGGAAATCTCTGTATATTAGAGGTTTGTTGTAGATGGCGTGCCAAGCTGAAACTGAAAACCACAGGCATCATTGCCAGTTAGGGCTGAACTCCCCTCTGCCTCTGGAAAGGAGGTGTTGTTAAGTTCCCAGGAGAAGCCCACTCTGAGGGTTGAGGGTGGCAGGTCAGAATTCACCTCAATCTGCCACAGCCTGCATACATGAATCAGAAAAGATTCTGCAGAGGTTTTGTTTTAATTCTAAATGAGTAATAGGTGATTATGTGGTGTAAACCCCCAGATTTCCTGTCTCACTTCTATAAAATGGGAAAAGCACTTCCTCACCTCCCAGTACCTGCTTATCTCCCAGGGATGTTGTAAGCGGAATTACACTAAAGGTTACAAGGTACCGTATAAATGGAGCTATATTAATACATTAAGAGATAGATAGAAGGATGAATATAATTCCCAAGGAGCAAAAACACCTGCCATTTCTGTGACAGCTATAGAAACTACTGAAATGTATTTACTAGCTTACATAATAGGAGAAGAAAGTTGTTAAAGTAGGGAGAATTGGCCAACAGATAAGCCCAAAGAATCCCTGTTCAAATGCAGGTTTTTATTTGGACTTGTTCCTAGTTTGACATCTTTGCATTATTGCTTTTTTAAACTTTATAAAACATGATCATTCTCTTCGTTGTATGAATTGTAGCCTTTATGCTGTCTGGCTTTCTATCATAGTTTAACCCCCAGCCGAAACCAGGACACTTTCAAATGTAGCATCCATGCAGAGAAACAAGCACTTAGACCAACATTTTGTTGCACAGCAGTAGCAGAAAGCCCAACTTAAAGCCATCAGTGGTATATTGGTCTTATGGCCACCACTTTGGTTTATACCTGTAAGATGAACTGGGATTGGTGGTAAAGCTGGTGGGGAAGCAGGCAGGTCAGCTGCTGGGTAACCAACAGCCTCTGATTAAGCAGAGACTGCCACAAAACCTATGTCAGCTACCAGTGACCTTCATAGCTAAACCCAGGGTACTTCTATTAATCTGAAGGTAGAAAACTGATTGATGTGGATCAGATTTGCAATGGATTCAGTATTCCCCATAAATCATCTGGAAGTGTCCTGGAACGCAATATATACACTGACCAGCCTTGGGTGGCACGGTTTAGTGTGAGGTGTCCCTGCTTATGGCAGGGGGGGTGGAACTAGATGATCTTAAGGTCCTTTCCAACCCTAACTATTCTATGATTCTATGACATTTTCTGAGGGAAAGCTTTTGAAGAGTCCAAGGGATGCAAAGGCAGTATCTGACCCATGTGCTACACAAAGCAGAGGAAACAGGCAAACACATCAAACTCCTGACTGAATAAGGATTATTCACAGACATTATTTTGTGTCTAGTGGAATGAAAACATTTAAGGCAATTGCAGACTATTGGTGGTGAATGTATTCATCTATTTCAAGGCAGGAAATCAGAGAAATTTTTTCCATGTCTCAGTAGTTCCTTAATGATACCTGCAGTTTCCTGACATCTGTCCTCACTATTTTGCTTCCCATCCCTGAGAAGAACAAGGGTGATGTAGGACTTATTTACAAGCGTATACATGTGTATCTTAGCATCTAGGAGAGATTGGAAGCGCAGAGCTCAGTGATTCACTGATCCTGTCTCTAGAGTCTGTCACATCTATTCTGAACAGATATTCTATATAACAGGTACAGCATAAAAAGTATGTCCTTTATATCACAGCTGTGATGCAAGTCTTTATATTTTTATTACAGTATTTCACAGAGAGGAAACTGGAGCGTTATTCAATGAGTTACAGCAACAGGAGTACGATTCAAGCTCCCAGCAATATTTAGAGATCGTTTTAATTAGTAGGTAACTTAGACAAATGGCATCTTATTCTTGCAAACATCACATTATGAAGAGTAGTGATGTTTAATACGTACTGTGCTATATCTATCAGGCCAATATACAGCTCCATGTATGAATATTAAAGAAATATAAGCAAACTATCCCAAGTCAGCACCATTTCTCAGTTTGCAATAACAATATCCTATTAACCCCAATCATGAATAAAATCAGTAAAGCACATTTAATACTTGATCCCAAAGACTGAGATATTTGTATGATGCAAGGTATAGACTTAAACATCTTTTACATCATCTTACTTGTTGCAGAACAGGAACTACTGCACTAAAAGCACAGTAGGAAAATATTTTGAGATGTCAAACCACGCTTTCTTTCTTTTCATGATGAAAATATAAACCATGATATCTACTGTCAAATAACTATGCCCAGTCCTAACAAAATGGGAAGATCCATTTCCTCCTCCTGTTTCATATCCTTGGCCTGGACATGAAATAGACTTTGGTGCTTCTACATTAGCACTACAAACCAGGAGAGTCCTTTTGAAATGTATACTCCCATCTTCCCCACTTATGTGTACTCTAGTTTACACTACAGAGCAGCATTGGAGTATGCTAACCAAACTCTCTTCAGAGAAAATTGAAACAGAACTCCTACAAAAGTCTATCTAATGTAGCCCCAGTGCTAACAGGTATTCTAGGCTTGCTATTGAGTCTTTCATTATTCAGTCACTTTATCTACCTGTTGAAGACTGCTCTTTTAATTTTCCTTGAGAATACCTATTCCCAAGGAGCACTGTGGGCTGCTGAGGGCATGTTTGGAATCTCTGTGCTCTTGAGGAGAATGCTCATTGTGGCATTTCACTCTTCTGGAGGCTATCTCCCAGCTGAGTCCCAGGATCCTAGCACAGCTATGTTAATGTAAATGCATTTCACATGCTGCGTTTTAAATGTGACTTTTGCATGAAGGTGACCTAAGCTTCAGCAGTCAGCTCTGCTTGTGTCTGTCTGCACTGATTATGGGTATAAGAAAAGCATTAGAATGTGTCAAACTGGCTGTATGTTTACAAAAACTAAAAGCAATCTAAGTAGTCAGCAGTGGAAAAGGAAAGTAATAATCACTGTGAGCTGGTACTTGCCTGTTCCTTTCCTTCTGTGCTCCAATTTCTAGAAGTAATTTGAATTTTCACACAGTGTTAAGATCTTTGGTTTCACGAAAGATAAAAAAAAATTAAAGGTCAGGTCTGTTTCTAATGTAAATGCTTTTTCACCTCCTCAGCTACTGTGTGGAGGAAAGAAAGCCTGTCGCTCTACCTTCAGGCCTGATTTCCAACTTCACTGCAGACTCTGATGGAAACCCACTTCAATGGAAAACTGAGAGTTGACTCTTACCAGTATGATGCTAGCCAAACACATTCCTATTAATTACAGAGCAGGTGTACTCCACTCATTTTGGGCTCCCCGTGCAAGAAAGACATTGACAAGTTGGTTTGAGTCTAGAAAGGGCCATTAAAATGACCTTACATCATAGAGCGCGTTATGTTAGGAGAGTTGGTACGAACTGGGTTTGTTCAGCCTTAGGAAGAGAAGCCTAAGAAAGTTTCTTATTTCTGCCTTTAATTCCCTAATAGAAGGTCATAGAAAAGAGAAAGATGGCTCTTCTCAGAAGACCACGGCTAAGAGACAATATGTAACAGTTACAATTTGTTAAAAGGGAAACAATAATCAGATATTAGGATTTTTTTTTGTAACTTTTCTTTATGATGAAGGTGATTAACCATTGGAATAGGAGTCCAGAGAGGATGTGAAATCTCAGTAATTAAAGATGTGCAGAAATTGGCAGAGGGAAAAGCTCTAAGCAACCTGATCTAGCATAACAATTAATTCTACCTTCAAAATTGGACCCACTTTGAGCAGAAAATAGGATCAGAAGGCCACCAGAAGTTCCAAGCTTCCATCCAAACTAAAATATGTTACGATTTTTTGATTCTGCTTCTTTTTTACACTGCTAAAGCAAGGGAGCAACTGGCGGTGAGAGAATTCCTCAGCTTATGTGGATTTAGAAATCTGGCAGCTTCCAAAACCAGGGACATACCCTCTGAAGCCAATATAAAACAAGCATTAACACCAAAAAATGTGAAAGGCAACTAGATATGAATAATAAATGGAAACCCTACTGTACCAGTATGCACCATGAAATACAGCTGCTACAGTCATTTCAAAGTCTCCAAGATAACAGTAAAAGCAATTACTGGGACAATACCACATTGCCCTAAATCATTAATATGCCTGTTGTGTTCCCCTCATGCATTAATCCAGCATAAGGAAAGACATTTTGTAAAACAGGTTTGCTGACTCCACTGTTGCTGATTTAATGACATTGTTTGGCATCTATCCCTGGTCTACTAAGTGGATTCAAGTTGTTATTTTGCAACTCACAAGTAGACCCAGTAAGAACAGACAAAAATTTCTGGTTTATTTTGTGACTCTTCACTACTGTCAAGGCAGTGAATGCCTTGTCATGTTCATACAATGCTTGTGTCCCCAGGGACTGCGGTGTGGTTGCCATTTACAAACCTCACCTGAGGTCATGCCAGCATCATCTGAAGCAAAAGGACTCAGTCACAGCAGAGATATCTTTGTTGCTTATCACTGAGCAGAGGGGTGTTTGCTTCCTCTTGTGCCCTCATTTGTACCAAAAGCTGTCTCTACACTTGTAAAAGAGGTCTAGCTGCCTTTCACTAAAAGCACCTTGCACTCACCTTTGAAGTGTAATTCGCTGTCCTGAACCTGTAATTTTCTACAAGACCAAGAGTGTTCTTTTAAAAGGGAAAGGCTGTCAGTTGTTATATTAAGCGTCTCTTTAGCATAGGCTTTATAAGACAGCAAGGGCAACTGAGTATAATATTTTCTCATGCATTGTAAACACGAGGAGATGGTTATGAGATTTTCAGCATTCGTAGTACTTCGAAAGTACTCTTAATTAAAATATACTAGCAAATCTAGGTAATTTATGAGTTGATATGTGACAAGACAGAGCCAGGAAATTATTTCTGGTTTGCTTCCCTTTCATTCTGACTTCATCATTGCAGTGCTCTTCAGCACACACTTTATTTAGCTTTACACCAACTGATTCCAAATCCTTAATTAAGTGCATTCTTTTTTCCTAATTTTAAAATATGCAGGATTTCAAAGTATAAAAAATAATTAAGAAATTAATTCAAGTTATTAATAAATTATTAATACAGGCTAATAGCTAAAATGTAATAATGATTAGAAACGTCAGTACACGCTGTGGGATAATTTCAAAAGTGCACTCTATCAGCTCATTGAAACAAAATATTCAAGAAACAAAAACATCCCTGCATAATTTGTAGTCCCCAAACCTTGTCCTAGTACTAGACCAAAGTGACATTCTGATGTAAATAAATCCTTAGTAACATCCATTTGTAATTCTAATAGTACAGAACAGGTTGCTTGGCAAACAGACAGCAGTGCAGGCTCTTTAACACCCAAATGATTTTCTCATTGGCATAAGAAATGTTTGTAGTTAAGACAAGAGTTTTGCATGCTCTGCAGCCTGGGGAAGAGGAAACATCATGGTTTGTCTGCCTCAAACTGATGCTGCTGTTGAATCACCCAAAACCAATAAGTTTGGTCCCTGCCTGAGGAGGCAAAGACACTGTTCTTCTCAAGCTCACAGAAGCTTGACAGAAAACACACAAGCACAGTTTCAGATCAGGATTTTTTTTGTTTATTTATTTTTTATCTGCCTCAGAGTAAGAAACAATCCAATACACACATGTCCAGTCTTCCACCTGAATTTCTGCCCATTTCTCCGTGCATTTTTTTTTGGCACAGGAGCCAAGTGCTTTACATTCACTAAAGTATTTATTTTCCTTTTCTCCACATGATACACTAAAATATTATATCCATTTGGGGAAAACCGAAGCACATATGGTATGTTTGTGGAAAAGAGGGACTGATCAGTTCTTTCTACTCCACTGACACAGCTGACATGTCAGTTTATCCTTACACCTGGAAAGACACTTAAATTTTATTCTTAGAGAGTGAAGAATCTCTGTGAGTTTATTTCTCTTAAAACCTCTTTTCCAATCCACTATTTGGCTTATCTCCAACATATTTCACATTTGAGATATTGGTTTCCATTGTACAGCTATAGACTAGAGGGAAAAAACACGGCTTGCATATTTTTAAGCACAGATTGCAGAGAGTTTCAACATACTGATTGTTCAGAGTGATGAATCATATTAAGTCTGGTGTTTGCTAGGCTGCATTGCACTTATTTGATATGACATCCAGTACCTGGGATGTGGCAATCTGATGCAACACATCACAGCTCACTGAAACATCACATCATGCCACCAGAGACACCTGAGATAGTGCGGTTATATTTGAATGCCTTTTTTAAAGGAATTTTTAAGCTTTAATTTCTTTTCTGTTAGTACATTGGTTCCAGGAGGCTGAACAAGTAACTCAATGGCCGTGTCCACTGCCTCATTTCCTCTACAATGCGGTCCTGAATTTAACCATTGCTATACTAGACTACCTATGCAGCTTTTCCAAAAGAAACGTACCAAATGCTTTAACAGTTAGCAGACCAGCTCTTATGGTTTATTTGCAAAAGAGAAAATGGAACTCCATCATGCCAGTTGGCAACCCAAAGAAAATGGTTTGAAAATAGCAGCTAAGAAGATCTGGGGTTTGAACACACCAGTAAAAGCAACTGAATTGCAGGTGTGTGATTGGTTACCACCCATCATCTGTGTGGTTTCTCATGCATTTCCGTCACATATCATTGGAAGAGATTCATGCAGTATTTTCTGCTGTGACTGAGACAGGTTAGATAGACGTGCATCAAGACTTGGAGAAGATTTGAGGTAATCTTTGTAATTAGATCACATTGGACTGGTTACTTGCAGCCCCTGAGATCCTGATTCAAGTGAGTATTTGTCTTGCCTTAATTGTGATCTGGAAGTGTGAAATGTGGACAATGACTTTGAAAGCCCCTCAAACAAATACATTGCTGCTCCAGTTATTTGGTTTCATCAAATACATAGAAATGAAAACAAACTTTCCAGGATCCTTTCTTTATGGTTTTGTTTTGTTTTTTGACCTTCATTTCCTGTAAAAACACTAATAGCATTTTTTCTTCATTAACTTTCCTAAAATTCCAAAGTTATTTTTGCTATAAAGGAACATGGAAAGTTTAAACTTCTACAACTGGTTTCTTAGAAGACATCTTTGTGAATGGCAGCAGATCACCTACAGGAGGATCCCTGGAAAAATAGTGTCAGTTTAAGTGTTGTCATCAAACTTCTTCAGCCCATTAAGTTGTGCAATTTTGCATATAATTTCCAGTATACTTAACAGAGGAGGGAAGCACCTGGACAAGGAGTGGTAAATATAAATCAACAGATAATGATATTCCTCTTTCCATCACACTTATTACCAAAAGCATCAGAGTCTTTACGCTTATCCATTTAGAATAATATCTGCCTTAACAGATACGGCTGGAAGTAATTACAGGATATAAAATGATGGATTTGGAATTGAAGAATTGTCCTTATTTAAAAAAATGCTAAAAGCAGAGAGGTAGAAGGATATTTTCCTCTTCATTTATTTCTTTTATTTTTTTGTTTGCTTGCCTGTGTCCATTCTAATTTTCACTAATTTGGAGAGGTGACAGCTCTGTGCTTCTGCTACTGTCTGGCCTAATGATGCAGTTTGCATTTTTGTATTCCACCTTCTCTTTGATATGCAGAGATCCAATCAATGTAATAGAACTGATCAGAACTGATGCCAAGAAACAGAGATTCTCCAAATTTCTACTTGCAGTCTTCAGTAATGGAGGGCGAAAGTGTCTAAAGGATCATGTATGTAACTAAGGCACTTAGTGTTCCTTATTATAAACACAATAGGCTGTTTCTTTCTATAAATGTTCCTAGTCATTACTACTGGTTTATTTTTTTTAAATATAAAACTTTTATTCCTCCTGTCTACAGACTGAGACATGAGCTAATGATGCTTTGCAAAGAAGTTCAGTCTCGCTGACACAGGAGTGATCGAAACTTAATATGTCAGATTCAGTTATCTTTGCTGACATTTCCAAGAGTTGCTACTAGCAATGTATTTCTGGATGTGGATTCACTTACAGTTCTTCAAAACGGTGCTTAAGATACTGTATTAAAAAGGCAATCCAAAGAGAAGCTTTTTTCTACTTCTAAATGCATCCTTAAATTACACCAGCGGAGTTGCAACTCTCAAAAGTGGATCTGAATATGGCCCTAAGCATTTTTAACAGCTATATACCAAGTCAAGGCATGATCCTCTATGCTCTGTGCTTCCAAACCTCCCACACAGCTGCCTCTTTCATGAAAGCTTAATTGTAAGAGCAGAAGAGCCCAAATACTCAGCAGTGGAAAGCAATAGCAAACCCTAAACAAGAATTAGGTAGGATAGTTACCAAATCCACCATTTCTCTAAATTGACTGAATTCTGGCCTCTCCTCACTGTGTGCTGTCATGTATCTATGTTGCATTGATGTCTTATGATACAGGCAAATTACCGAAAGAACTGGTATGAAGTGACTTTATTTGGATTTGAATCCAACCCTACAGCAGTTACAAACATTAACCACAAAATGCTGTGTAGCCCAATTGAATGTACACTTTCAGAGATTACCTTAAGTTCATTCTTACTTACTGGAAACTGATTTGTATGGTGCAAGAGATAATGATACATGTATGTGTCTTACAGCAGGTTACTATCAATACATACAACTGGAATTGAGAGATAATACTAAAAGCTTCACTGAAATTCAGAATGAGATAAATGAGTAAAAATTACATTTTTTGAATTATAATGAAGGCTTCAAGGCTCATTCTAAGCTCACTGTAGTCATACACTGCTGCAAAGCCATTGGCATTGGAGAAGCTATACCTGATATAAACTGTTGTAACTAATATCCAGATTGTGGGTTTTCAATATTAATTAAATTGTATGACAATGTGAAAGGACATAATCATCACAATTTGGGGCTTTATTGTGGCTGTTTCTTAAAGGAGAGGTAATGAGGGAAAGGAATGAGATTTTTTGATTCTGGTGTAATTCTGCTGCTTTAATTCCCTCCCCATCCTACATCCAAAATGGATCCAAGACAGAAGATTTCTCCACAAAACCCCACAGAAAATATGAAACTGTGAGGAAATATAAATAAGTTTTTAAAAACAGTTACCTTTTTGTATTTCAGCTTTCCTCCCCCCCTCCCCCCATGGAAATATTCATAACATGCTGGTTCTGGTGTTTTCCCAGAGTAGATGGTACTTCATGCATACCTTTCCCTTGGTGTTAAGCTGCACATGTTGAAATAGCTGCTGAAACTTGTTTTTCATGTATGGAGGGGTTGGAGTGTGTAAAGCATTGGTACCCAGCAAGGAGAGGAAGGATATTGCCTAGCAGGGATAGCCACCTTCTGCACTCCATGCCTCTGACATCTGGTGGCAAATCTTTAGATTATACTTTTTTAGGAAACATTCAGCTTCTTTGCTGAGAGGGTGGTTAAACACTGGAACAGCCTTCCCCAAAAGATGGCTGACAAGCCCCAAGTCTATCAGTATTTAGGAGGCATTCAGACACTGCCCTTAGCTTGGCTTTGGCTTTTGGTAAGCTCTGAATTGATCAGGAAGTTAGACCAGATGACTGTTCTAGATCACTTCCAACTGAAATAGTCTATTCTGTGACAGTCTCTGCCCCTCCACCATGGTGTTTCTGTAGCTGGAGCAAACCAACACTTCCTCTTTGGGCGCAGCATGTTGAGAAGCCTTGGAAGAGCTCCAGTCCCCATCCATGGCAGGTTCAGCTGTATAAAGTCCACAGGAAAGGAGCAGTTCTCTGCTCCCTCATTGCAGCTAGTCTGTCACTATCACCAGTAGCAGACATTTTGGATGCAATCCATCTTGCTGAAAGCTAGGTCACTGCAACAAAGGTGTCTGACTCAAGCTCATTGTCCTCAGTTTGCATTGCAGCCAAATAATTTTTGGTCAATATATTCAGGAGAGTTAAGGTGTGATTCATATGATAAAATACAGGTTCCTGCTCTGAGGTGAGCAGAATCACTGACTGTCCTCTTTGACTGAATTGACTAGGTGAGACCTCAGAAAAGCAGCTGTAGTGTAGTCGGCTGTATTATAGGTGCCCACAAACAGATGAGCTGAACCTTTGCAACTGTAGTCAGTAGAAAGCATAGTAGAACAAGCTTTTTATGGGAGTCCAAAGCACAGCAGTGCCCTCTATCTTGCTTTCATTTGGAAATTACAGCTTTTTGGCTCAGGAGTTTTCAACTTTAAAGCTGGTAAAAAAAAAGTGACTAATTCAGAACCACTTACATTATCTTATGGTAAAAATCAACAATGAAAAACCTCATTAAATACAAACCTTCCTCCTTCAGGGCATAATTCAGTATAAGCCATTTTCACTTTTCCCATTGATAAATCCCTCTATTAGCTACCTGCAGAGAGAAGAGATCATCTAGACATCACCCTATGTGTTCTTCCCTCTAAGATTTTCCTCCTTGTCACTGTGTGGAATCACATACATCCTCCTACAATAAAGAATATTTGCCCTTATAGAGACACCATGGGGTACCTCACTTGCTCAGTGCTTTCCTTGTAGCCAGCATGAACAATAGAACAATTTAATTTAATTTTATTTTATTTTGTCATTAGAGTGCTAAGAAATCACTTTCATTCTACTAATTTCCTCAACCTCTGCAAAATCCTGACACTGATGATACTTTCTGTTGGGTTTAGGAATAAATTAGTTACCTCTAAATGAAGGATGTCTCTGACTGATCTCCACTAAAGCAAGATTTACCTGCAGATTTATTACAGCTTTCCTTTTTGTTTCCCCATGGGAAAGTTCACAAATGATGCAGCAATCTTGTTCCAGTAATACTGTGCTTAAACACACTTCACAGATTGTTTGGTATTCAGGGTGTTCTTCCTTGTGTGAAACTTAAAAATAGCCAGTTAGTAAATCCAGACTGAGATTTTCAAATAGCACGACAGTGAATGTTTAACAAAACAAATCTTGCTTGCATCTCATTCAGACAATAACCACCTGGAAAGTACATGCACTGAAATAAATGTGTTAATGTGAGGATTGCAAAGCAAGAGGAAAGGCTGTATATCATTGCATTCCTTTAACAGTTACTTGCACTTTATTGGTGAGTAATTTGAGGCACACTGGTTCAGTTAACCCAAGCCATGATGAAACAGATAAGTACAAGAATCTTAATTCCTGGTTCTCTGCTTCAGTAGGTTGCTTTCCAGATTTCTGACCTCTCTGGGAAGATGAAATTGAGGCCGTATCTGCAGCACCTGGCAATCAGTAGAAGCACGGCAAACCCAGGGTTTGTCCACACACTACTGTGGCCACTCCATCAGAACTCAGCCTCTCAGCAAGGCTAATGGGCCTGGTACCAGCCTGGGAACCATGTTTCAAGCTTGACACTAATGCGGTCTCTGCCAGTGCCCTGGCTACTCTGGAGATATCTGCTTTGCACTGTGGGCTTCATCTCAAAAGTGTTTTCAAGTTCCAGAACTGCTGCCCATACTGTGTCTGTCTCCACCTCAAGGTTAAAAAATATGTGATGTCTTGCTGCTTTTTGTGGTCCTCAGCAGATCACAGGAGATTCAGTTCCCAAACAGGGTCCATCATTTCCAGTCTTTGATGATAATGGTTGCTGTAATATGATTAGGAAGATGTTTGGTTTTAAAATCTGACTATAGCTGGAGCCATTACTTTTGAAGTTAAGCCTTCAACAGTTGGAATATTTCACTTGAAATACCAAAGTCTTTCAGTTCCAACTGCAGTAACTCCTGGGGTGTGAGCAACAAACCCAATGCTCTCTTCTTCTCTGTTCCAGCTTCAGAGACAGGGAGCTCAAACAAATAAAAAATGTGGGATTTAGTTGCTGTGGCCTTTCAGCTAAAACTGTTGGTTTGTGCATGGCTTTCATCCCAGTACTTTCCAGCTCCCAGTTTCTGTTTCATTTATTCGTCACCTTTCTGTATTGTAAGTAGCTTTAAGCAGTAATATTACTTGTGGAGAATGAAAATAAAAAGCTTACTCCACAGAGACTAGTGCTGCTGTACAGCTTTTGTGGAGACTACATAGGGGTACTAGGCTTTTTAACACTAAAATGCTGATGCCTTGCAAAAGAATGGAACCTTTGCTCTCTGTGAAATACAAAGGGCCTGATCCCAATCTTATTTATAATGAAGTAAATTAATAGTGACTGACAGGAATTCAGAAATTACTGCACCATTTCAAGCCAGGAATGCAGCTCTTGCAGTGCTGTCTATGACCCTGGCCAGCAGCAGTTACATTAGAGAACGTGACAAGAAAGGCTTTAAAAACAATTACAGCATGACCTGCCTATAGAAAAGACTCCTTCCTAACTTCCAGTTCAAAGGTTAGTTTGTGCCTTGAAATGCGAGCCTCTGTATCAGTCTCTAAAGACTCAGATAGGCTACTTTGAGTCATTGTCATTTTAACTTCATTTTCTTCCATACATATCCTGCAATTTTGGTGAAATGAAGTTATTACATCATAGTGGCCATAAAGTCCCGTATGAATCTCGTGAGCTTGACAGAAACTGTGTATGACCTGACAGATGAGATCTGAATGGAAAAGCAAACAAAAGACTTCCAGGAAAGCAAACGTGCCCTTATTCACTCCCCAGGTTAGTCAGGCTTTGTTTTACATGTGCATGGGGACACACTTGTAGTGAACATAGCAAGATTGATCATATAGTGAACATCTGGAATTCATGCAAATCCCTCCTCAATCAAACACTAAACCCCCTGTTTTATAGCATTTTGCCAGCTGTGTTAAAACACATCTGACATCGTATCTGCACTCCAGCTGCCCTTGTGCCCAAAGGTTTCTCCTTCCCCATAGAGACACACTGTCTGTCCCTACTGAGGCAATCTGGAGGAAGAACAAGGGAGAGGAACCTCCTCCGGCACAAAAGAAAACCAAATTGATCATAAAACTTGTCCCCTTACAAGCAGCTGGGAAAAGTCACATAATCATAGCGCCTTGCTTTTGCAGAAGCTTTTGTGAACATCACCTCATGCTTCTTGTCACAAGGATTAAAACTGTCTTTTATTCACAGTTTTAAGAAAGTACCTCGGGAGAACCTTCTCCCTTACATACAGTATCATAACCAACATGCCAAATCAAAAATTACTCTCTCTGAGGACATTTGGGGGACATTTGCTACAGGGAGCAGAGCAGGGATATGACCAGAAGAAACTGACTGTGGCAGGATCATATGGTGGAAAAACTAATACAGCCCTATAGCTTACAAGTACTAATAGGACAGTTCATAACAGCCCTGGTCTCCCACTTCTGCTGCCCTCTACAACAAAGTCCTGCAGCCACATCTCCTTCAGCATCTCCCTAGTCTGTTCCCAGTCCCCCTCTACCTCTGCTTTCTGGTTATGTTGTACAGGGTACATGACTTATTGGGGGAACTGCTCACCCAGTACTGGAGGACAGATTGAAAACAGTGGGGAACTGAAGTGAATATATCCTGAGCAAGGGACCTCCAAAAAGTTCTGAGAACCCCATAGCTTTAAAGTCACACCTGTTTTCCAACGTGTTTGTGCAATCCACAGAACTGTTGTAGTCCCTCTACTAAAAAAAACCCAAACCAGTCTATTAGTTGGGAAACAAATATGGATCTTAATAAACCTATTTTTACAACAGGTAGAAATGTTGAGGATTTACTAGAAAATAATAGAAATTAGAGACTGGGGATTGTAGAAATCTGGTAAGAGAAGGAAAAAAACAAATACATAGCCCGCAGCATTAAGGCTAATAAGAACAAAAGAACAAAGAAAATATTAGTAATGGTGCTGCTACTTTACTAGATATAAATGAGAGCAAGATAATCTTATCCAATGAGGAAATAAGTATTTTCTGTCAATTAGTAAAAACAGCACTAAGTTAAATTAAAGTCGAATACTGCATCTGGATTACTTGCAAGCAAACATCTCAAAAGAGCTGTCTGAGGAACCGGTTAGATAGTTGATGGAAAAGATCCAGAAGGCTGAAAGGAAACTAATGCTGGTCTAATATTTGGAATAGAGTAGGTGATATGACCCTGACATTCTTCCCAAGCAAAATAATGGCTGGCTAGTATTGGTTTCAATTAACTTAGGAAGAAAGGAGGCTAAAATAACAAGGCTGAGTTAGTGGGAAAAGAATCTTGTCAGACTACAAGCCCATGACTCTATAAACTTGGTTGATAGAGATCACAACGTTGATAAAATGTACTATTTTTAAATGTTCAAAGGACGGCTGTATGGTCCTTAGGTTCAATGGACCTCAGTATGGCTGTAGATCCCACAGTAACACAGCCAAACATGGTACACAGTAGTTAGAATATGCCTGCAGCTGCTCTTCCCTGAGCCACATCAGGGCATGGTCTGACAGAGGGGAGATTTACATTAGACATTAGGGAAGAATTCTTCACTGCAGGGGTGATGAGATGCTGGAACAGGATGGTCAAAGAAACTGTACCTGCCCCACTCCTGGAAGTGTTCAGGGTCAGTCTGGATGGGGCTTTGAGCAAACTAATCTAGTCTAAGGTGTCCCTGCCCATGGCAGGAGGTTGGAACTAGATGATCTTGAAGGTCCCTTCCAACCCAAACCATTCTGATTCTCTGATGCTATGGTTGTGTGCCCAGTATTAAGGCTTTGTAAGGGATTGGGTTGGGATGCATGTTATTTGATAAGTGAAAAGAAAGATTAAAATCCATTTGACACACATAAAATAAACACCTATCTCACAGTATAATTATCGACTAGAATTCGCTAGAAAATGCATTAATTTCTGGTGAGAGGCTGCTGAGAGCTGTGCATCTTCCTAAATTCTGGAACAGTGTTCATGATCTGAAAGGAAACCTGAAATCATTAGTGATAGAATTTGCAGATGACATGTAGAACGGGGACATGATGAATAACAAAGAAGGTAAATTACTTATAAGGAATGGTCTGGATAGCATGACAAGTGAGCAGATTACTGCAAAACCCCCTATGTGTTTTGATATATGCAACCAAGCAAACCAGGCATTCATCTGTGAAGAATGAAGATTCGGCTTAAGCACTGGGAAGTAGCTTTCAAAAATGGTTCCATTATTGTTTAAAATGACCATCTGACAACAGTGGCAAAAGCCAGAATAGCCTGTATTTGGGTACACAGGATAACTGCAGATTACTGAAATATTGGGTATACTTTAGTAAACCAGGTGGATACAAGATAAATTTGAAGTAAGGGATATGATGAGATAGTGAATGATTCACTGCAACAACTTTCAAGATTTGTTCTTGACTCCTTGTCACTGAAAAAAAATACAGTCCCATCTTTCTAAAGTACTATGGGGAATAAGGGAAGAGTGACTGACATCATCTGCCTGGACTTGTGCAATGTGTTTGACAGTGTCCCACACAACATCCTTGTTTCTGAACTGGAGAGACATGGATTTAACAGATAGATCACTCAGGGCACACTTGATAGCAGCCTTCCAGAACCTAAACGAGGCCTACAAGAAAGCTGGAGATGAACAAGGGCATATAGGGATAGGTCAAGGAAGAATGGCTTTAAACTAAAGGAGGGTAGATTTGGACTATGTATTGTGAAGAAAACCTTCACTATGAGGGTGGTGAGACAGTGGAACAGGTTGCCTACAGAAGTTGTGGCTGCCTCAATCCTGGAAGTGTTCAGGATCAGGCTGGATGGGGCTTTAAGAAACCTGGTCAAGTGTGAGGTGTCCCTGCCCATGGCAGGGGTGTTCAAACTAGATGATTTTTAAAGTTCCCTCCAACCCAACACATCCTACTATTCTGTGACTGGTTCAAACAAGAAATCCCATGGCCAGTGTTCTGCTCAAGGCTAGACTGTAATATACCTTTTGATTCATAATCTATGAAGGCTGTTTGGGAATGTTAGAGTTTTTCTTCAAATATTAAATAAGACCACCTCCAGCATGTCCAACTTGATACAGAAGTGAACACTATTTCTGTAATTCAATGAAATTCTTCAACTATCATATGGTATTGAAGGCACTATTCAAACCCCATGGCAATTAGAAAGAGTTTTTACATTTTCACTGGTTTATAGGCCAGCCACTTAAAGGGAGATCCCAGGGACAGTGGTTTCACCAGTCATTGTATAAAATACCAACATGGCAATGCAGGTCCCTCCAAATGCTACCCCATTTCACTGAGATACAGCAACTGTATCTTAGGTTTATGATGGCTCATGATGTAAACAAAATCATCAGCTGAATAGCAGCAAGTACTTGCTTCAATATTTTCTGTGATCTTGCATTTATGATTTTGTACCATTTTCTTACACCACTGAAGTGTAAATTTCATGAATAAATTCTATTATCTCTGAAACTTCACTGATTAACCAAGGAGCACATACGAGGTTTCAAAATAGTTAAATTCATTCTTCTCATACATCAGAGGAAGAGCTGCATGAACAATCCATACTGAATAATTTACTCAGTAAATTTATAGTTTTAAGGTGACTTTTTAAAATAGCCACCTAAGTTATTTGCTCCTGCCAGATGAATATTTGTGGGGGTATATTTGCACACATAGTTGATACAAACCCCATATTTTCTGAGTCTTTGTGCAAGGATTCACTATTGGTATTGCGGGTCTGATTACTTAAATAACTCTTTATTCTCTCACTAGATTCCTATCCACAAAACCTACTCATCCTCTGTAAACCTGAGCAGCCTTAATATATTTAGCTGTCTGTGGTGAACAAAAATTTGAGAACATAGCTGTAAAATTTTGTATAATTGAAACCCATTCAGAAGTCAATCAGGTCAAACAGCAGGGATATTGGGTTGCCCCCCCCAATCCCACTACACAGCTGTTGAAAATACGCTTTCTTGGATAGATAAAGAAGTCTCAGTTTAACGTCTGTTTCATCTAGGCTTCTTATTTCAATTTCCTGATTACCTTCTTGTGCAAACATGGTCCCTTTCCCTAAATCACTCCTTCTCTTTCCCAGCGTTTACTTTTCCAATATTTTTATAGTGAACAATCCTACTTACTTCTCCGCCTTTGTTTTGGTACACTAAACATGCTCTTCTCTAAGATGGACTTCTCTGTATCTCTTAGCAAATCATCTAATCACCTAGTTCAGATTAAATTTCTCTGTAGACCCCCACTCATAAATTTTAGTCCAGATGAAATCTTAACATTTCTTTGTAGAATAACAACACTTTTCAGGCTCTAAGTACCCTGTCTGAGACACAGTAAATGCATTGCATTTATTTTTTCACAGCTGCACTACATTGAAGGCCTATATGGTTATTAATGACTGACGTGTATAATGGAGATAATAGGTGGGTGCAGTTCCATGTTTTGATTGATCTGATGACAGAGGTGGTTTTAGAGATTCTTACAGTCTCAGACTTTTACTTTTGAGGTTTTTTTTTTTAGCAATGCTGACACAGACTTCTTGCTTCATGCTTACTGCTTCTGTTTCAGACCAGGAGAAGTATTTGGTGCCCAACAGTTGCCATTTTTAACACTCTCCAATATTGCTTCTTCCTATGAATCCTTCCTTCTATTACATCCTTGATTCATCCAGTCTTTTACCTTCTTGTGCAGTTTCTAGATAAGGAAATCCCAGCTCACTGTAAAAATTCTTCTAATTTGTCCGTCAGCACAGGCATTTGCACTTTGTATTTTTGTATTTTGTCATATTCCTTGATGGATTTGACTATGTCACCCAAATCTCCTATCTGATATTAAGAGTCACCCCAACATTAGCAGATATCAGACTCAATTGTAACTCTATGCTAAATGTTTCCAAGGAAACATCAAGTCAGACCTGTCCCAAAAATCTTTCAGGAATGTTGCTGGCAGCCTCTTTTCAGTACAGTAGTTCCTGTCTCAGCAAAAATATCTCTGTCTTTGGCCTCTGTGCACATTACAATTCCTGTATTAATCTCTTACCTTTTCCATTACAGTTTCATGTGTCACTATAGAAATGCTCTTAGAAAGTCAACTCACACATGGAATTTCAGAAACTAAGCAACTGAAGAGAAAGATGATCAGAAATACCACTGAACAATATTTACTGGGATAACACCATGGTTAGGTGGCCCAGGAAAATGCTCACACTTAATGAAACTCTTAAGTCTTTATTACTTGGCATGATAACTAAGTAGGTTGGACAGAATAACCTCTTCCTAGACAATTTATACTGTTTTCTATTTTCAAGCATTTCTTGATATTTGTGCCTGGAGCTAGAACGAATGTATCCTCTGTGCTCTTAGTGACTGCTCCAAATTGCAAGATACCTAATGTGAACAGAGCAGTGACTGTGGTGAAAATGAGCTTCTTCCCTTGCTAGCAAATTGCTAAATAACACTCATAAAATTTGTGGGAAATAACAGCCTTTGTAGGATAGTTTTAAGTGCAAACAGCAGCAATGCCCTTTCACTAGGGCTTCAAATGCATTCTTAAGCTTTCTTGGTCTTGCCTCCATTTCCCTTTAGGCATACGCTTAGACACAGGGCCAAAGGTTTCCTTCTAAGCTCTTGAATTGACTCTCAGATTTTAGAGCTATTCATTAACCTTTGGTTTAAACCTTCTATCTTTAATATATTTTGGAGATGATAGATTAATACATCTACACAGCAGTGTATCCTACTTAACAAACGTGCCTGGAGACAAAGTGAGCATAAAGATATTTAAGCAAATGGGTATGTGGACAAGTGGGTAAACATTTGACTGTGTGATCATCAAAGCTCATTGTATGTTTTATCAGGAAAGAATCTGTCTCAGCAGCTGACAAGAACTGTGAAAAACATGCTGTATTTTGTATATGATATCTTAATAATGATCACATACATCATGGTTGAAGCCCTCAAAGTTCAGACCAGTCAGACTTTTAAATGAAACATCTCAGGAACGATAGCTCGCTGAAAGCAGCAAACTAATGCCTTTTTAAAAAAAGAAACTGATTAGTGAATACTGGTATTCACTATTATTCACTGTGATGATCTTCTTTTTCCCAAATAACCAGGGTCAACAAGCCCTCTCCAAGTGTATTAAAAGGCTGGTCATATTCCAGGAGAAGTGTATAGCAGATTACCCACAAAGGCTAACAGTAGTAAGTCTCTGGTTGTGACTATGTTTCTGAAGTGACAGGAGGCACTAAATGATCTTCCCCCACTCTAGATACAGCCTCACGGATGACCTGTCACCAGATCCACCCTGCTTGGTGCTGAAACCAACCCCTGATGCACATTCAGACTCATGGGGTCCAGTGTGTCCTGGTGATGATGCCTGACCAGGGATGAGCCTATATGTGCATGTTTGACATGTGAATGGGAACAAAGGCTGACCATGCAAGCTGGTCTCACAGCCAGGTTGGTGTGAAGTATGGGCTCAGCCCCTATATTCACAGTGCTGGCTTTCCCAGTGATGCAGACAAGCTTTGTGATGTCCACCTCAATGGGACTATGAGAACTCATACCTGGCCCAACAAACCAGATGCAGGACTGTGCTCAAGTCATATCAATTACATAGCATTAAGCGCAAAATAATGCAACAGTATTTAGGTTATGAATTTGCTGGGAATGTACGCATTTGTTGTCACAGAACAAGGTTTCTACAGACCAAGCATTAAGATGTCTGAAGAAGAAGAGTTTGCCTAAGGGTCTCTACCATCTCCTGGACTAATTTAAGATAATCTCTGCTTTCTTCTGTTTCTATTGCTGTCTGACTATAATTATTGGTGTTGGTCTAAAGCAGAAATCAGGAATATTTCCCTTTTATTTCGATTACTATTTTTCAGAGACTGAGGACTTGAAATAGATGGATGTAGCCAGATGTAGATGAATGGATTTCTACTAACATTCACTCTCATTTTTTTCCCCAAGCAACTTTTCACAGGTGGCTTGAAGCACAATCATAATATTTTACCTTCATAGTAATCAGGTTTCCATATTTTGTGTGTTTATTTGTTAATTTGTTTTTTAGGGTATGTAGTTTCTGTGCAATAATATCCATTGTTCATACTGAATTGCAAAAATATGTCTCAGTACTGTTGTTTTATTGCTTGACTTTTGACTGGCTTCTGGTCCTGTTTAGCTGAATTATGGACTGAAGAGGCCTGCAGCCTGACCCTTCTCCAAGGGTATTTGGATACCTCTTCAATAACCCTTTCTTTGCATGACTTTCCAAATCAAAAGAAATTATGAACTCAGCTCAAGCACTAATACAGATTTGATTTGATTTTGTTTTTCCTGAGAAAAGCATAAGCATAAAGAACACTTAATCAGGCAAAACAGACAAAAAAGTTATTTATTTTTTCTGGATAATTTATAGTCCAGTTTCTTCTTTTGTTGTTTCAGAAAAGAAGGAGGAATTAAAGTAGAGGTTCATTACTCAAAATGGCAAGAGTCCCATTAGGGAGGGACAGCAGAAGGAAAACATGGCCATAATTTTACTTATTTTATGAGAGATGAGCTCTTCCATAGTTCTCTGAGCAGATGACGGTTAAGTTCAATATAAAGAAATGCAACACCAGTACTATAAATAAGAAAGAGAATGATTAGTGATATTGTCTCAGGAGCATCATACAGAAATAAATTCACTTTCTGCTACATTCTGGTGTGCTACTCACATATACTGAAGTAGCATCCCTGGGAGGGCATAAGGTGAAGCACCTGGAGTTGGAGAGGATGTTTCAGCAGCTCTCAATTTTGTAATGGGATATTTTTGGGGTGTCTACCCACACTGGGAAGCATAGGTCAGGCTGAGGCACACTGAGCCAACTTTCCAGCTGTGTAGTTGGTTTCAGCTCAGAAGCAATGATCCTGCAAAATATAGCATTATCGCATAAGTCAGAGAACTGTGCTGCAAAGGTTTTCCCTTAGCTGCTCTCTGGCTTTCTGTGGTATTTTCACCCCAGCACAAGCCATATAGGAATGAGTACTCACATACAAACATCTACATGTTTGCAAAATGGCTTTTCTGGCCACGTTGTTTCAGAACAGTTCAAGTCACACTGAAACTGCCTAAGTAACAGGATTGATATTCAGAAGAGTATATTCAAAGGACACAAAGACTTTTTCAAAATCTGCTCAGATGGTGCATAAATGGACCTATTAAGTACTTATAGATCCTTCCTGCAGATACTGAGCACTTGCAACGTGTACCCTGAGTGTCTTTTGAAGATTGGTCCCAGCACAGAGGTGCCTGATGCAGAACTGCAGCTTTGCATGGGCTTCCTTTGCTTGTGGCTATTCACCACTTGCAATATGAGGTACAGTAGCCAGAGACTGACAGCTCTTCAACAAATTTCCATGATTTCATTAAGCACAACAATAATTATGAGAAGTGCTAAAAATGCTTTGTTTGGCTTGTCTTTAAGCTACTGTAATGGGGGAAGGGAGGCTTAAATAAGATGCTTTTTTTCCATTTTCAGTCTGTTTATTAATTGTAAAGAAACAAAAGGGTCTAAAGCCCCCTTATTTGATCCTGTCATTGTCTGACAGAAAGGGAAACGTCCTTGGGAGGAACAAACAGGCAATCTGTGTATAAAGACAAAGCAGAAAAAATTGCAACCCTGATAAATTACAGAAAATAATTATGAAAGTGAGAAAAAAATCCCCAAACATTGTTATGATCTAACCAGAGAGCAAATGTTTTCATGTTTTATCAGCAATGTAGGGATTATAGCAGTATGCAGTCATCTCTTATACTGACAACCCTGCATGATTCCTTCATGTAATTTCAATGAAGCTGGATAACCTGTGATTTACTAAACTCTCTTCAGTTAGCAAATCTCCCCAGGATTTCCCAGCATACCAACATGGTCATACCAGTGTGTGTCAACTTCAGATTATCCTCTCGCTCTGCTCTGAGCTATGATGATATGTGTGTGTACAGCTGTGGATATAAATCAACCTCTGGCCTGTCAGGTAATCCACACATGAAAACAGCCAAAACTGCCTGAATTTGGCTTAGAATGACTGGTGGAGAGAAATGATAATTCTGTTTATTAGCACTTCTTGACTAGAAACAGGCAGTATTAGCAGTATATGGAAAACAGCAGTGTTAGCGCTGGATGCTGCAATACGACTAAAATTGATTAGCATAAACTGAGAGCTGTTTTGTCACTTTTGTTCTTTTTGTTTATTAATTTAAAAAAAAAAAAAAAAAGAAAAAAAAGAAAAAAAGGTGCAAGTACTCAATAGGTCCATTTATTCAGATAAGCTACAAGGTTGGAACCAGGGAGAAAGAGCCAGGAACCAAATCTGTCTGTCTTAAGATTTAGGCTGGCCCCTTCAACACCAGGTTATCCTTCCATGGAAATAGTAGATTAAAAAATTATAGTGCATGAAATTCAAATAACTTGATTACATTTGTGTGGTTTTTAATCACTGCTCTTGATACAGCTGATATCTCTTTAGGAAAGTTGAGGTTAAGGAAAAGTCAGTTGCTTTTCAGCCCATAGCAAAGAGTTTGTGAGGCCATATATTTCATTTCCATGATGAAAACCCATGATGTCACTATTTAGAATTATAATTTTATTATATGATCAAACAACTAAGCAAATTACTAAATTAGTAATGAATAGACTAGGTTCTATTTAAAAGTTCCAAACTATTTTATGATTCTATGACAAGTCTGAGGTTATGTTCTTAGCTTTGGTGTCTCTAAATACTTCTATCAAAAAACCTGCTTAAGTAGAAATATGTGTGTGTAAATTAAGAACAGTCTGGAGCCTTTTGATTGATGGATGCCCTGGATGAAACACATAACTGATACTGGTAAGGATCTATGCATGGATTACTTTGCCAAATTCAATACAAATCCATCATGTTAGTTGAAGGAAGCTTAATTGTTCAGTGATACGGTATAAGAAATGGTAAACAATCGCCCACTCTACCCTCTTCTAATACAGTAGGGATGAGCAGAATGATAACATTTCCTTGACTTTGTTCTTAAAAGATAAACTGTTCTGGCTGCCCAAAAGATAATAAAACATATTTCCACTTCAGGTATCTGTGCCTATTGTCCCAGATTGATTGCTATAGGATAGTTATATTAAACTAAAGGGGTCACTTCTGCTTCTCCATTGCATTCTTCTATTCATTTATAATAAAAGGTTTTAATACTTCCCAGAACTTTTGTCATTCCCCAGCAAGAACATGGGGATGCTACAGCTAGATAAAGATTCTTTGGTGCAAACAAACAAAGCAGGGGAAGATGCAGGATATGAAACAGCAACAGAGGGCACCAAGAGACACTTTCTCACACTTGCAGCCTCCTCCTGCTCCTCCTCAAGCTTGTGGAGCTTGACCATTGGCTTCTGAGAAGTTTGAAAGTCCCACAGGCAAATGCAAATCTGCATGGCACTCTTTCATGGACTCTGTATGAATCCCTGAAAGATAAACTGGGTTCCATTTTGGTGGTTTGTTTTCAGTGTACCCTTAAATACCTGGCAACCAAGTTTATCTTTAGAAGCAATATTTATGCACATTTCATTTATTTCCCACTGACTGGTTATTTTCACTGAAAGCTCCTTCCCTGGAAATACTGTAAAAATAAGCTTAGGTGACATGGTGAATTTGCAATGATTTATCGTCCACAATAGTAGTACTTAATCTGTTCAGATGTTGGCCAAGTACTATCCAATAAAATGCACAGGGGTAGGACTCAGTCATCTTTCTTATAACATGGGAGTACTTTCCTACTCAAGTGCCAAGTGGCCTTTTGATTTCAGTGGATCTTCTTGCTGGGTAAAATGCTGTTACTTAATATGAGCAAGTGTAACCAAATCATCCCCATCATTGTCAATACATTATTATATCCTAACTACATAGATTCTTATCTTGACAAGCCATTCTTAATGGGGCAAAAAGTTCAGTTTTAAGGAGGATAAAAAAACCCAAATGCTGAAAAGATCAAATATGCATCTAAACCCAATGCACCATTGGACCTATAGGTTATTGGAAGACTCTGAGCTTGGATCATTATACATTTTGACACTTAGATTGGGATGCAAGGTAAATTTTGATACTTATTTGCATTTATTTTCTGTAGAATCTGGCTGTTGTCATCTGTTGCAGCTGAACCCAGGACACATGTGAAGATTGGCAACAGTATAATTTTTTTCTTTGGAAAATATTTGTGAGATTTAAACATTTCAGATGAACATAGCAATTTCTCCACAAGCTTTATGGATATTTTTTAACATTTTTTTTCACTGTGTTTTCTTTTCATGTTAGATGCTGTTAGTTGACATTATATGCAATAGACAAATGGATTTTTAAACTTTAACCTCACTTTGGTGTGATGTTTTATTTTGAAATCTCAGTATATTGTAAATTATGTACATTCTTTCTTTGTGGCCATATCTAACACAGAACTTCTATATTTGTATTGAGTTAGTTAACTTACTCCGTAAGTCAATTCTTACTTTGGTATTTACTGGTATTACCTGACTTGGTATTTACTTTCCATAAGGAAGGATTCCAGTTTGGCTGTGCCCATTAGGTCATACTTTAACTAAGTGTCTTAAGAAGGAAAACATGGCATACAGGTAAAGAACTATAAACCAGCAGGGAATCTGTCACCAACCAAAGCACCGAGTCTACTCAAACATGCAATGCAAATTCCACTGCTGGGCGACACATAATTCCAAATGTTCCTGCTTAATGACTAATGGTAGTTTATGATACCATTTATGGAACAATTACCACAATTCGTTTTATACTGAGAGGATTATCAGCTTTTGGATTTAGAATAACAAATCCTAATTTCATGGAAACTGGGGAGGTGTAGAAATGTTATCTCCTCGTCTGTGTTTATTCAGTGATAGCATTGTTTAAAGCCTATGATCCTGTCTGCATCTGCCACTGCAGCTGGCCTAGCCAGCTCACCAGTCTTTATTTAGCTGGATATTACAGCAGTTACATTTCATTACAGTTGTGCTTGGAAGAAGTCATAGTCCATTGGTTTTATTGAAGCTCACTTCCAGTTTACTTCCATTTCAGGGAAAAGGACAGCTGTTTTAATATGTACTTGGTGGAACACCTAAAGGGTTTTAGTGCTAATTAAGTAGGGAGGAGCTGTTTCTAACAAGCACCTTTTTGTAAATGTCAATCGGCTCAATCATGTTTCATTGTTATTATACAAATCAGAAACTGGCCAGTGCAAGCACCAGCAGGCTCGAAGCACCACATGGTACTTTGGTGTGTGACTTCTTTAGACACCAAAGACTTGGTTAAATCTGCAGGACTCCACAAGAGGAGGGCACGTTTGGCTGAGAACATGTTCCCATCTCCCTGCTTTCCCTAGTGTGGGGACCAAACTTATGAAAAAGGGTTTGATGTGAACAAAAAATATTTCCCATTTCTAACATTAATTTTAATAGATAGAGTTCATTCAGCTTAAAGTTCAGTGTGAAACAGAATAGAGTGGGCTCAACCCATCTTCTGTTGCTCATGCACCACCTCTAACAGGTCAAGTCAGTGAGCAGGCATGCAACACCACAGAGCATGTCTTTGGTTTTTATCAGATTATCTATCACAGGATTTGGGGTATAAAAAGGAGCAGCTCCAGTTTTGAGGCATTCAAATGACTATGTGAATCATTGTCTGTTTTTCTCCCCCACTTATCCACGTGATGGTGCTATTTAAGAACATGTGAAGACAGACTAAGGGCATGAAAGAAGGCTCACAGCCCACACTCAGTAAAAGCTACAGATGTCGATGGGAGTTTTGCCTGAGTAGTAACTGCAGTTTTGACCCTAGGATTTGGTGCATGACCACGCATTTTTATTGCTTCTGCATAAATGCAGAAAAATGGCCACCTTGTCTACTTAATCATATGAAGCAGTTAAATCTGTCATCTCCTTCTGCATGTGCAGGGAAAAAAGATCACATTCAACCATGACTGCATGAAATTACTCTGCAAAGCAGCTGTATAGACTTGCTTTGGTGCTGTTCATGTTGGAATATTTTTATCACTTAAACTCCTGTTTTACAACTGAAACCTTCAAATCGGTTCTCATCTTACTGGAAGAGATGAAATACAGTATGTGTATGGCATCAAATCACCTGAACCCAACTTTGTCTCTAAGTGCTGCTTCTCACTATACTTCCACAGCATTAAGTGGTCAAACTTTGCTTTTGCAAAGTGATGGAGTCACAGAGCTTCACCTTTTTGAGTGCTTAGAATCTGACCCTAGTGACAATGATGAAAGGGACAGAACATATCTTGTTCATTGTGCTTGTGATACTGTATCATCTATTTGATAATTTAGGTATTTAGTGGGTGAAATAATGGCTATTTTTAATGTAGAATCAATTTAGCATTACCAAAATGAGATACTCAAGACCTTAAATATTATAAACAGAATGCCTTTTGGCAGAATTGGAGATAATTGATTTCCTACTCTAATTTAATAATTTCATCCTCTATGTATTTGTAAGCTACATCTCCAAACCCAGCTAGCTACTTTGAGTGTATAACACACATGTGCAAACATCTGTTTGTGTTTATGGTCCAATGGCTTCTACTTACTGGGCCAGGAAACCTCAGTTCAGGTCTCAGCTGTGTAATATTCATTTGCCAATATTGCAGGGTAGAATAAAGTAGATGGGTGCCTAAATGAAAGCGTAAGTGACTATTTGTGCTTGAATGCTCTATGGGCAAGCAGGAAAAAGGTCCCTATTAAACAATTCTCTTTCCCCACCTCAGAGCCACAATTAGACGTACTTCACCTTCAGCTCATTCCAGACAAGCCTGTATTACAGCTTTTCATGCACCAATAGATACTGGCTGGAAATATTTCATTTTACACATATTTTTCTGTTCTGGAAAAAAGAGAAAGAGAAAGAGAAAGAGAAGGAGAAGGAGAAGGAGAAGGAGAAGGAGAAGGAGAAGGAAAAGGAGGAGAAGGAGAAGGAGAAGGAGAAGGAGAAGGAGAAGGAAAAGGAAAAGAAGGAGAAGGAGAAAGAGAAGGAAAAGGAAAAGAAGAAGAAGAAGAAGAAGAGGAAAAGGAAGAGGAAGAGGAAAAGGAAAAGGAAAAGGAAAAGGAAAAGGAAAAGGAAAAGGAAAAAAGACAAGATATATTCATTTCCACCACTGAGCAGAACAGCTTCTCAATATGATTACTCTTTCCCATTGACAGAGGATTTCTGAACATAAGAGAACATGTTGTTCTCTTTCGCCTGCAGATTATACTTTATTTCTGGAGCTTTCAAGGAATTTCAAAGCATTGACCAAGACAGATAGATAAGAATATGAATGATAATATATATTCATCACTTTAGCTGAAAATACAGATTTAGGACCAAATTCATGTAGGCATGTAAGACAGGTTTTTCCAAGTTAACTGGAACTAAATGCAATCATCTGTTCCTAAAGTATTGTCTGTTTTCAAGTAGGTAGCTGAACTGTAAATGTAATAGGAGTGAATATGAAGTAGAGTAAGGTTCCAATATGCATTGTAAAGCTGAGCAAGCATCCTTTGTCAGTACATCATGAGCACATGGTTCTATTGCTCATGTGTTATGATATGACCTTGGTCTTACACAGCAATTTTTTATTATTCTATGGAGTGATATAAAGCTTACCTAGCTTTTTGAACACAGTTCATCAAATAACCGCTTCTGTCTTCTCTTCACATTAAAGTCTAGAGCGATTAATTTCACTTGTAATGAAGTTTTAGAAGAAACTTAAAAGCATAACTGTTTTATCACCTGGGTTATCAAATCTTTGTTAGTGCCATTAGTGGAGTTTCAGAATATAAATCTCTGAGACACAGATTCAGCAAACAAACCATAACATCCTGAATATCCTAAACTGAATATCCTAAACAGAATTTGTATTCATACCAATGTTAATAATCTAAGATCAAGCAGGGATCCACAGCCTAGGACAAATAAAGGCATCTTGCAGATAAATACAGAAGACTATCATAAATATCACTTAGTTTCTTTGAAAAGCTAATAGCAGGAATTGAGAATTCCATTTTAGATTGAAATAAGCAGTGATATAAAACTTCAAGCAAAGCAATACTAGTCTTTGTGAATAGCTGAATGAACAAACCAAAACAAATTTAACAGATGTACTGCCAAATTCTGAGAAAAGGGTGTAAAACAAGACTCCAAAGAAAGAATTTGAAGAGTAAGGAAATCTTCAGTGTTTTAGTGGGAAATAGCTTTTTTGACCTCTTGAATCCTTTAATTTTTTTGTCTTAATCTAAAAAACTATATCAGAACAGTTTATATCTGTATCAACCTGTTGCCTTGAAGCATGCTTTTGGCAGAGACCCAGACCTCAGAATAGCTCAGGGTTAAATCTGGCGTATTCACTCTAACTTCTTGCAAATAATTTTATGTTGAACTTCATGGGAATATGAGCATCCTTGCACCCTGCTCTCCCCTATGCTGCACCAGTCTGTACCTTCTCAATTTGTGCCATGCAAATCATGTAATCTTCACACCAATTAATGAATGAGGAATTCCTATGCTTACTTTCTTATTATTATCTATCCCTAAAGCATCAGCATCATCACCAACAGAAACAATAGAATGGGTTAGATGAGCATTTCATATGATCCATCAATATCCTTTTTGAAATGCTATCCCACATTCAGTTCTCTCCTTTTGCACTTAGACAAAAGGCATCATGTCAACAGTGAAACTGCAAGTTGTATCCTGCTAGTTCTTTGACAGCCTTTCATCTGGATCTTGCTTCTGCTCACTAACCCTTAACAGTGAGGAATGAGGTGAAAACTCATAGAAGCACAGAATGGCTAAAGTAGAAGGGGATTTGTGGATATCACCTGGTCCAACCATCCTGTTCAAGCTCACTCACGTAATGCAGGCTGCCCAGGATTGTGTTCAGAGGACTTTTGATATCTCCAAGGATAAAGACTCCACAACTTCCCCAGGCATCCTGTGTCAGTGCTTAGTCATTCTCGCAGTAAAGAAAAAGTTTCCTGATGTTCAGAGGGAAACTCCTGTGTTTCAGATTGTACTCATTGCCTCTGGTCCTGTCACTGGGCATCACTAAAAGGAGCCTGACTCTCTTCTCTTTGAACCTTCCCTTCAGGTATCCATAGAATTTAATAAGATCCCACACTCAGCCTGCTGTTCTCTAGGCCAACAATCCCTCAACAGCTCTCTCAACCTTCAAGGAATCTCTTAAGATTAAGAAACCTCTGGAGCAGGCAAAGGAAACAGGAGGTTTATAAAACCATCATCAAAGGGCAATATCCTCTTTAATCTAATAATTACACTAACTTCTCCAAATCAGGTGAGAGAAAGGGATGTGTTGCTGGAATTTTACAATCTGACTCCTGGAATTTGAATGCTGAGACTACAGGTAAGCATCTACACAGAACCCATACAGCTATGGCAGAACAATTATATCAGGGATGGGGCATGATAGCCTCCAAAAGGACCCTGGAGTGTCCATTCAGAGTCTTCAAGTTCTCTCTTCATCCCTGGTAGAAATAGAGATTTATGATGGAATGGAAGCAGACTGTAAAAAACTACATTAAAGCAAGTATTATCAAAAATTTGATTCAGTGTTTCTCAATTTGAGATAAATAAGTCCTCTGAGACAATTCTTTATCAAAAATTTCAGGGCCGAAGCTGAATATCCTAAACAGAATTTGTATTCATAGCAATGTCAAAACGGCATTTCAACTGCAGGCATTCGAGCCTCAGCTTTTATTAAAAAAAAAAATAGATAAATAAAAAATGTTTTAGTAATCACATTTAGTTTTCAGTTACTTGTACATGAGACATTTGATTAAGAATAAAACTGGCTTGTCTAGGACCATGGAGAATGTGAATATAGAGCCACAAACAATGACACCTAAATTTTAAGCCTTAATTATGGCTTTGTTACAGACTCTCAGATTTATGGCTAGTGATTTGTAAGAGCAGCTGTGGGCTGAAAAATAAAGAAAAATGGGCAAACCTCTTAATTTATTGCCAGAGACTAGACAGTGGGAAGTAAATAAACTCTTTTCTTTCCATACTAACAGTGGATAAGTTCCTTGTATTTGTCTTCATCTTTGACTATACCTTTAGCTGGTACATTTTTCAAAATGGGAGCTTTCCCCATCCCCTCACAGCTCAGTCCCCAGCCTGGCTCATTCTGCTTGCACAGCACAGCAAAGGATGAAGAGCTTCTGAATACCTCAGCCATCTCCAGCTGCCAGGGGAATTTGAGGTAAGCCAAATGCAATTTGCACACTGGAAGCTGGCCAGCACACCATGACTATTATCTCCAGTTTTGCAAAAAGGACTATGGGAATGTTAATTAACACAAGTGCCCAAGACCTTGGGTTTATGTGTCTTCTGGAGGAAGGACATGGGGCTGGAGAGAAGCGCAGAATGTCTAATGAACGTGGAGGGTAGTTAAGTTGTTGGCTTTCAGTGGTCATGTTGTGCTCAGAGGCATATGGCACGTTTCATGATAGGAAGAGAAGAGAGAAATTACTCAGAGTCATGACCACCTCATTTTATAGCTGATTAGATAGATGATGACTTACATGCAAGTCTGAAAACAAGTAGCTTAAATGAGAGTATTTAGATTTAGATTTAGACAAGTATTTGAGCATAAGCCACCACACCAAAATATGGCACCTATGTATGTGTTGTACACAACAGAAAGGCATTTTGGCTGTAATTCTGTAAAGCCTCCCAGCACTTCTGGTGCCCAAACCCCTAAAAGCCATTTTGTTCTCTGAGTTGTTTCTACTCTTTAAGATCAAAACACAAATATACATTACAAAGCTGCCTGACAGACTTGAATTTTGGCCTCTGTCTCATTGTTTCTGCTAGCTCATCAACAAGCTAATTTTATACTGTAAAACTCACATTTTGCTCCTTATGTATATCATGATCCTCTGTATGCAAAAGCCAGAGTTTGGTTGTGCTTCAGTAAAGAATTCAGGCAGACTAAAAAATAGAAGATACCTCAAAATAAAGATATGCACATAAATGAGCTTTCTTTTATATGAGTAAGCTACGCTCCTGCCTGTGACAAGAGAGACTGTTGGAGGATGGGCACGTAGATTAAGCCACTAGAGGGAGATGCAATATGCATTTGACTAGGGTTAAATGAAGAGAGTGCTTTGTACTACAAATTCTGTTTACGGCAGTTACAGATAGCATAGTATCAATGATCTTTATCACAAATGAGCAGGGCTTTTAATTTTCTTTTTCATAACATGTAAAATATATACATATATAACAAATACAAATAACATATATAAGCATAATTGAGTTTAATAACACGTTTAAGTCCATGTTCATGCCACAGTGTGTTTACATATATGCATGGCAGTTGCTATGTGGCTCTTCTGCTACAAATGGCTTATGAGCACAGCTCACAGTTCCCACTCTGTGTCTTTGTGGGATGACCAGCAGCAGGGCTGTGATGATATGTGATGACATGGTGGCTTCTGGGTAACAGAAATTCCTGAATTCTGGATGAAATGTTGACAGCCATGGATTTGGGCCATGCTGATACTTCTCTCTATGCCCACAGCCATCTTGATAATGAGATACTGGGCTTCTTGAGAACCTGTGTGGGCCATGATTAAAGCTGACCTTCCTCTCAGCTTTCCAGAGCATGTGACAGGTGTCTTATAGCTCTTGGACATATACTTTGTTAAATGGCTTACGGGTTAGGAAGATTACCCCCTAATTTGAGGCATAGTGGCAGGTCATTAATGGGTAAGTGTCAAGAACAGAGGAACCACAATCATTTTGAGGGACAGGATTAGAATTTAAAATCTGGTTGACAAATGGGTGAAATGAGCTGAGAAAAGCTGGATGTAGTTCAATGAAAACAGAAAAGGGAACGCTTCTAAGTGGAGATAATGAACTGTATAAACACCGGATGCAAAACGTCTGCTGGGCATCAGCCCCGTGAAACAGGATCTGGAGGTTACCAAGGTTCACAGACCGATCTTGAGTCAACATTGTCACACAACTGCAAAAAACAAATATTATAGTGGGCTGTGTAAACAGGAGGGTTGCACATAAAAGTCACCTGAAGGAACCCTTCCATGCAGCTATGCAAGGATAGTGCTTCTCACTTGATATCCTTGGCACCGTACTTTAAAACTGAGGAGAGCCAATGCGACAGTGTCAGATGGAGAGCAACAAAAATAGTCAACAGTCTAGAAAATGGGCCCCTTTTGGAAAAACTGCGTAGCTTCAGCAAGACTAGAGAAGATAACAGATACCAAGGATGTGAAAGTCTGCTGCAAAGAGAGAAAACCCTCTATTGTTTGGATGAAGATTAATCAGTTATTGCCTAACTTGCAGGCAAAAGAGATACAGGGTAAACATCAGGGAAAAGCTGTAGGTGACAAATAACAGGAAAACAGAAGAGATTTGCATGAAAGATAGTAAAATTTCCATCATTTGAGATTTTCAAAAACAAGGTAAACAAACAAGTGAGTTGATCTTATTTGGGGGTAGAGAAACAGACTAACAATCTTAAACAGGACCTTATAGCCCAACTTCTTGACAATATTATGTATCTTCTTGAAATGAAAAGAAAAATAAAAGGGCTTCAGCAAATATTTGTTTGAATTTGAGTTACTCATAAAAGCCGTAGCATAAAATCAGAATTATTTTTGCTACATATAATAAAATCTTCCTGGTTATCAGATACTTACAGACAACAAATAATATTCCAGAAAAAATAGGTGGAATTGGGAATTATTTAGACTAGCCAGCAACTAGAGTACTCAGGGTGTGTAGGGATCCACTTTGTTCTGGTAGGCAGATGAACCACACAAATTAATAAATCCTTTCTTGTCTAAATTCTACAACAAGGTGACCCCAGCACCTTTCTTTCTCAAGTAAAAGTAATAGCTTTTTTGTTGTTTTCTCTGTGTGTCTGATTTGAATTTAAAGCACAAACATCCTGGTGCTGCTGCACTCTGGATCTGCCATACATTCTCTGAGAATAAAAGCTCCACGCCTCCCTTGTTTACACCCCTTCCTGGCAAACTCCCAAATGCTTTGAGTCCAGTCCAAAAGTGCTTCAAACAGAAACCATACAGCTATGGGGCAAAATTTTTTCTTTAACCAAACATTTCCACAGTACAATTAAACAAATACTTTTTAGGTTTGGAATTAAATTTTACTAGCATCCTACTCAGTAATACAGCCAGTTGGACCTCTCTAAGTGACAAACAAACAAGCAATATATTGAAACAAACAGAAAGCCCAACAGGACATACTCGGGGAAAGATTGTTCTGAGTGGGGCAGTCATTACTGGTAGGGCTGCAATGCTCCCAGCTGCTCCACCCCATCACTTAAACTCCATGTTCTGAGGTTTTTTGTGCTTCCTCTTTTAAAAATACTTATTCGTTGTGCTTGTGATTAATGAATCTCTTCATCTGGGGAAGTCAATTTTTTGTGGTTCCTTTATATCCTGCACATAGAGATTTAGTCAATGAATGACAATTACAATGGAATCATTGTCTCAAAGAATGAAAGGCAGAAAAATCATTGTTTTGGTTTTTATTATTTTTTCTTCTTTAAGATTAGTAACAGAATTCAGAAACACAGACCCAGACAACTTAACTCTGGTAGAAACCAGTTTAGCATTGTTATTAGTTCCATTCAGCCCCTTCGAAGGATTAAAAGGTCATTTGCTTTATGTTACGAACCTCTCTCCAATTTATGTACATCTGATATATTGGCCACCTTGCAGGGAGGCAGCTGGAAACGGAGGATAGGTGTGAGCACAATGCAATGGCCCTATCAGGTCTGCAGATGTTAACAAGACCCTGCTTGGCTGAAGCTGAGCATACCCCATGCCCCACCCATTTACCCTGATGGAACTCAAGGCCAGATCCAATGGCAAGCTCAGGCTTTGAATGAACCTGAGCACAAAAGCCCACCACTGCAGTACAGAGAAATCCCCATGTGCTTCATCTCAGCATCATGGAGGGGATGTTCCCTGGGAGCCTGAGCTGTCCTCTCCTGGCAGTCACAGCTGCAAGTCTGACTCCAGAAACTGGCTGCTCCTGGATGGGAGCATGACATTGTGCATATGGGCATCAGGGCTGCCACTGCTTTCACAGCATTTTTTCTGCTTGGGAATCACTCCAGCAAGACTGGAAGTTTGCTGATGTGTGTCAGGTTTTGGCTGCCTTAGATAGATACCACCCCCTTAAAAAGAAGAGACAATTAAAGATGAAGGAAACAAACATGCTTTTTTCCTAGAAACATTTTCATTTCCTTCCATGAGAATATTGACTGCCAATAGAAATTAAAACAAATCAAGAAAAGCCTCCAGAACACAGATTTTAATAAAATCATTCGTTTCTTTTAGAGAGTTTTCTCCCCTTCCCCCCAGTTTTTGTCAGAAACACTGCCAGACAGCTGCCAGCCGTAGAACTACACTCAGACAAGCCAACCACTTTTTAGATCTTTGGAAATGAATGTTGGAGGTACTTTGTTATGCTTAGCTGATTTATCTGGGCACAAAAGGAGCGCAGGCACTCTAATGTAGATTAAACAGACATTTTGGTGGTTGAGATAATTTCAGTAGTGCAGTCATGGGATTCATTACTGAGAGTTATCCATCAGTTTGACGAGCCCAGAACTATGAAAAATAAACAATCCACAGTCTGAATGGATTTCTAAAAAGAAATAAATTAAAAGAAAATAAAACCAAGAGAGAAAGAAAAGGGAAGGACACAAGCACCTGCACCACATTGTGTTTTAAATTCAGCCTAAGGATTCTACTTAAGGTAATGGTTTGAAGCCCAGCATTTCACAAAGTAATTTTCTCAGGCACTGTACTGACTGCATCATGGCAGAACAATCTCATCGGGGCATAAGAACAGTGAAAATATTCAGCACTGGGCTTTCCTGAATTACAATGAGGTACAGAGCAGAAGCCCTGTTGGAAATTACTCTGCGGTCTCAGAGAAGAGGGGATGACTGTGGTGTCCCACGTAGAACCTAGCTTTTGTACCACTAACAGTTACCTGCTTCCCAGGGGCTGCCTAATTGCCAGTGCCATCAATCCCCTTGTCACCTACAATTTCAATCAGTCTCCTAAAGGTTTTTCTACCTTGGTTTTCCTGTCAGCGCTACTTTCCCTTTGCCAAATGGGCCTTGGATATCTGTCATGCCAAATGCTTAAGTGATCGTTGCAGGACAGCCAGGGAGCAGCAGACTCTTTGATTATAGATGGCCTGTTGCATGTGAGATTAGGTATCTGCTCCACAGTGAAGACAAATGATACAATGCAGGGGCTGAATAACTCCTTTCAGTCATGGTCTGGGGTTGTTGTAATCCTTTTTATTTTTCTTAAACTGTGACTAGCCATGTGTTTTCAGTTACAAGTAAATGCAAATCAGTCTGTGTGATGTCGACATTGGGGAATCACGCAATATTCTTTAATTCATATTATATTAGCTTTCACCCACTTGATAACGTGCATGTGAAACTTGCACTAAGGAGAAAGGCAGGGGTAAAGAAGGCAGTAATTACATATGCTGTAATTTCTCCCACCCAATATTATGGCATGCAATGCATTCGATATGACTCTAACTCCATAGTAGCATGACATTTTAAGCAATGTCAGCATGTGCTTTGCAATTGCAGACCCCCATGTTGCTCCCCGTTCTGCCTTTCCCCTCATAGATCTCGTTCACTTTACAGATGGCATTGCTTACCAGCAGCTGGAACAGCTACATAATGAACACACCATCCTGGGGACGGAGTGATGAGCTCTCTGTCTAAATTTCAGTCGACAGTTCCAACATGAGGAGATTCAGAATTAGCCACCAAACCCACATCCAGCAAGGGCTGCTCTGACTGCAGAAACTCTCCCCAGGACAACAATGGGCATGGGAACTGTAGTCCTCAATGGTGCTGAGAGAGAAAATACTCAAACACACCCTTCTTAAAGGAATTATTTTTAATTAATTTCATGGAAGAGCTGTTATTTTTACACTTAGACCACCGTTTCAATTGTTCTAAGCTTTGTAACCATAGAATATCACATACAAGCTTAACAATGATGGGGGAAAAGTGCTGTAACTCCAGTGGTCTGGATGGAGCTGGTCAGATTTGTTCTATCCAGGGACATGGTCTTAGAAGTGTTGCATTTATGCTGCTCTTAGCAAACTCTGGCACCAGGGCCAACATGCAATGCAGCATTTTAAGGCAGTAGCAGATTCATGCTGTGTTTTAAATTTCTTTTAAGAAGTGTGTGTTTTATTTGGGAGCATAAATCAAACAGTTGAAAAAGCGGGGGGGAAAGCATTTTGGACTAAGAGAAAACAGGAGGTAACATCTGTACCGGAGCTTACTTTGGTTTTCAAGAGGAAGCACTCACACAAGTTGTTGCAACTAGGTCAACATTGTGCTGAGGTGTAATAACCTGCAGTTGTGTGAATGGCACTTGCAAACCCTAGAGGTCTCTCAACCACCATTCCTCTGCTTATCCTATTAACTTCAAAAGAAATATTTTGCCCCACTAGCATCCTCTATTAGGTGGATAGCAAATTTTAGGTACTAAATTCTCAACCTACCACCAAAAAATGTCTCATTTTCTGTTTTAGGATGTCTGTGATTCACAGGTTCCCTTCCTAATGCTGTCTTGACTTGGGGAGTCTCTATATATAATAAGGATGATCAGTGCAACTTAGTGAGGCTTACTAGGTTCAGCTTTCAGTCACTGTGGAATTTTGCCCAAGGATACTGCAGTTTAGCACTGTAAGCAAAAGAAACCACCAAATAAAAGTTATCGAAACACTGAGTTCATATTTATTTAATATAGCGATAGGTCACAAGAGAGGATTTTATTTCCAAGAGCTGAGTTACAGAAAGATACCAACAGTTTTATTGTGGCAATTGCCTGGATTGGGGGTGTCTTCAGGATGACAGGGGTATAAAAAGAAGGTTGAAGCATAAAGTTTTAAAGATAAAGGGAGAAGAACTAGAGCATAACATGATGGAAAGATGATCTATTAAACAGAGCAGTGGACTTATATAAAACTGTCACTTCTATAGAAGAAGGCTATTGCACACAGCTGAAGAAAACCTGCAACCCTCTGAACAGTGCCTGTACCCAATAAGGTCAACATTAATGAACAAATAGTGGTCCAGTGATGCAGGAAATAAATATCTTACGCTTTCATCCAAGGTGGAAGGCCTCAGGTCCTCACTATTAACCATCTCTGTGGTAGGCTGTGCTCCTTTGTTTACTTAGCTTTCTCCTGTGAATCTCAAACACCAAGTGATTTCAATAGTGCCCTATCCAGTGAGTAATCCAGTGTAAAGTACATACAAGCAGGCTGATTTTTCAGATGAAGCCTCACAATAGTTCCTTTTTAATTGCATTTGACATTACTGGTAATGTTGTGTGCAGCTCCATGCATAACACACATTTAATTGTACCTGTGTGGTGGTGATAACAGTACAGCATGGTAATTTTCTGTATTTGTAGCATGTGGGAGCCAATTCATCCTGGGTATTTCAATGCAGTTTATTAACTGGGAAGATTGTAACTGGAACCTCCTTTATTAAAGTTATTGGCTGCCCTGTAGCAACAGAAATAAATTGTAATAATAGCCAGAACAAATTAGCTTGCGTATGAATTAGCCCTTAAATGAAAAGAGGAGGGGGAGTTAACCTTCTCTTGGTACAGAAAATGCTTTTATTCAGGAAGTACAAGTATATTGACAAACAAAAGTGAGCTTCTCTACGAAAAGAAATTCTCTTTCCAGATACCTGGCAACAGGACTGAGCTCTGAGTAAGCCTGATGGACAGGCACCGTGGCAGATCAGAGGGACTTTTGCTTCAGACAAAGGTGCAGATTCAGGTTAGGGCTGTGCCTTGGCAAAAGCTGACCTTTGGACTGGAAGAGCTGAGGAAAGTTGTGCAAAGACAGTTCTGGAAATGGTATGACTGTGTCAGCTGGTTGCTGCAGCTGAGCAAAATCATTGGCACTGCTTTCAGCCCTAAGCTGGTTGCACCCCTGAGTGATGTAGAGGTGTCCTTCTGCCAGTGGTAGACAGAGGATCTGTTTGTTTTGCTATTTAGTATGAAAAATCTCAATGCCTGATAGGTCCATTTTGGTCAGACAGAACTGACTTTTAATACCAGCTCCAGTTGTTTGTGTGAGGTGTGTTGTACCTCTGAAGAGGTACCAGTCTCAACTCCCTTGAGGATAATGGAGACCTAACTGTCGAATGATTCATGGAGCTCATCACAGGCATCTAGGCTATCCTGCCTGGCCCTTGTTCCATTCCAAAGGGGCTTAAGTAACATCCCAGACACCATACAGTCTAGATGAAACCCTTGGACTGCTCCCCTCCTGACTGCAAGAGGATGTGAATATACACTCAAGGTACACAATATATACAATATATATAATGTATACACAAGGTTTTCTGAATTCCTTTTCTGGTTGCACAGGAAAATGTGAAAGGATTGATGTAAAAAAAAAAAAAAACCAAACCAAAAACCAAACATAACCATAACCTGGTAGGCTAATTTTTTTGATTTTTTTTGATAGTTGAGATACAGAATCACTCCTGACATTGCTGAGTTATTCTTTATTTTCACTAAAGCATTAGTGCAATGAGTACCAGGCTGTACCTTTAAAATCATTTAGTCCAACCATTAACTTTGCACTGCCAAGTCCACCACCAACCTGTGTCTTTAAGCACTGCATATCAACCACTTCCCTGGGCAGCCTGTTACAACCCTTGACAATCCTTGCAGTGAAGAAATTTTTCCTAATATTCAATCTAAGCCTCCTCCAGTGCAACTCGTGGTCACTTTCTTTAATCCTACCACTTGTTACTTGGGAAAAGAAACTGACCTCATTACAATCTCCTAGAGATAATAACCTTCTTGCAGGTCTTTTGCCAGGAAAGAGAACAGCAGATGCTGTGGAAAAGTCAAGAAGATGAAGGGAAGGTCAACTTGCACGGCTCTGGCAGGACACTGACTCCGTCTTATTGGTGCAGTAGAACATACTCACAGTGCCTTATTTTAGGTTATGTACTGAGCTGTCTGAATTAAAAACTGGTCTCGTTGAGGTCCCTGGGTAAGTTGCAGACCCACAGATGATACAAAAGCTTGGTGCAACTCATGGGAGGAGGGCTGCTCTTTCCTTTCTCCTTCTGGAAGCCAAATCAACACAGGAAACAGTTCATCCTTCCTGTTTGTGGCTTAGTTTTCTCTCAACTGAAGTAGCACAGAAGGTGAGATGCTGAGCACCCCTGCTGACACGAAGTAGGCTGGGATCAGGGAGGAAGGGGCAGGCATGCACTGCTTCTGCAGCATCAACATCTATTGACTCCATGCAGCCATACCCTTTGGGTGCTCTGAACTTGCCTTTGGAGGAGTCACTCTTTCAACTGACTGTATAAGGGAATTTAAGGTGTCTAGCCTCCACTTTCAGACTCAAGGTGACTGTGTGAGTACCTCCCCTCCTTCTCCAATTCTGTTAATAGCAGACTAATGAGCAATGCTAAGAAACAGTACAGTGTCTGTCTGTTTCAGAGAAATTTGTTGGGATTAATTCCAGCACAGTCTGCCATCACTGCCACAAATAATTTTTTTTTTAATTACATCATGAAACAAATGTCATCTGCAGGCCTGAAACTGATTTTCTATGAACAAAGATTATGGAATACATTTGTATAAAGCAAATGCATGAAGAATGAGATATCAAATCAAACTTAAACTGATGTTACCTTTTTCCTCCTTGGTGATCTGCATGACAGTTGGTTTTCCTAGGTCACTTTCTAGCTGTGTTCAACAGGGCTCCCTTTTACCTACAAAGCACTTCAGAAGTGTTTGCATGCTTAAAATTCAATCCTGTAATAAACAACACCATCCGGCCTTTGGATTGGTAATGACTCTTGTTCCATTGCCTCAAGTGGGGCAGACACTTTCCTTCTCACAAAATGCATTTTAGACTTGTCATCAGCCACTTTTTTAGCCTGGCTTTTATAGCAATATCATCTACATGGCCACTGTGTCTTGCTAGTCCTTCCCTCAGTATTTGGCCAGATGGACAAAGCATCCTAAAAGAGTTGTAGGAGTTTGCTCTTAGATGGAGATCAGCAGCTCAGCTTAGTGCTATATGAAAGGAAAGGCAGTAACCACTCAACACTTTATTTGTCCATGCCAAGAGGTGGCAGCAAATTTGCAAATCTGGCGTGTCAGATGGCCAGTTACAAAAATGCTGTCATTTGCCGGCTTAACAAATAAATGGATGTGGAAAACTTAGCCTCAGCACTCTGGCCTTGGAGGAAACAGTGTGAAAAATATGCATCCAACTTAAAATTATTCTTGATAGCAAATAAAATTACAAAGGATTTATAAGTAAAAGGTATTTATGCAAACATCCCAAGCATTCTAATAGGAGTTTGAAGAGTCAGTTGCTGTTTTATGTGGGTCTGGAATGCTGAATTTTCATGTTAAATTGGAACTTTCTAACTTTATACCATTCTTTCTGTGTTGGCAGGAAAAAAAATTACCCAACAATAACCATTCAAATCAACAGTTTCTTTTAATCCAGAATGTGGGTGACCATGTAAAAGTGGAAAGCAGCAGAGTGAGGTTGAAGGGCTGTGGATTCTGTCCCCAGCTCTGTTAATGACCTGCTTTATGATCTCAGGAAGACTGCATCTCCTCCTTATTTTACCTGTTTGGTCTGTCTTGCCTTATTAATCTGTAAAATATTCTGCTTTGGGACTGAATCTTACTATGACTGAACAGTGTCTAAGCACAAAAGAGCCTTTGATTTCAGTTAGAACCACTAGCACAGGTAAATAGCAAATTAGAGATTTATCAACATTTTAAGTGTAAATCTTTTCAGAGGAAAATATATATTTGAAAAAGGAAGGGGTGAAAATTCCATGCAGAAAAAGGCAATAATGGCAGAGCACCTTTACTAGCAGCCTCAGAAGGCCAAAGGGTCAGTCTTACTGATCTGCTTGCTACTCCCCTCAAAAGACAAAGGAATGCTTCATGTTACTCATCACCTCATCCAGCAGAGCTAGTTTCAATTTCATGCATCACCCATTTTTCTTAAAGCAATGACAAAAATCTTTTTCTTTCCTTCTTCCTATTTCCACCACCCCTCTCCCCCACGCCTCCCCCAAGAAGATTTGGGAATAATGCTTAACTGGGGTTTCTTTGATTTCAGAAATTAGTTACTTGGAGTGAATTTCAGTTTGCTCAGTCTAGGAGAAAATCCATAAACAGGAGAAATCAGTTTTCTGAATGACAAGAACAAAAATGAACTCCTTTATAAAACAATGCAAACGCTCAGACTATAATCGGAAGAACAAAACAGAGAAGGAAACTGGCATCAGAGTGCCTTTGTGCCATTCAGGTGTGTCAGAAGGACTCTGAAGATGTTCTGAGGCATTGCCTACAATCCTGATTTCGAGACATAAATTCTCCTCTGATATAACACTGCTATTTTCTTTCATCTGCCCATGTTTTCTTCCCTTTGCAGTGGAGATATTAGGGTATTTTATGATAAAAGGGGAACATGTGCCACTTGTCTGACATAGCAGTTATGGAAAAAGGCATTTGGTGGGAAGAAATTTGTAAACCGGCTTGAATCACAGCTCTGAGATCAAAAAATTTTCTTTGTCTCTGAATTCCTTTTGAGGAAGCTGAGATACTGGGCCTCAGCCTTGCCACAAAAAATTAACACCTTCTCTGTTTCATTTCAGCAAATATGTGTTAAAGAAGGTAAAAAGAGGAGAGACCAGAATATCAAACAAGGCTTCTTAACTTATAGAATCATAGAATAGTTAGGGTTGGAAGGGACCTTAAGATCATCTAGTTCCAACCC
>NDXB01011455.1:9318-23036 GCA_002631895.1 Agapornis roseicollis | reverse complement strand
GGGGTTGGAGCTGGAGGAGCTTTAAGGTCCCTTCCAACCCAAACCAGGCTGGGATCCTATGAAATAATTTTCTTCTCCAAATGCAGAAGTGCAGATATCTGCAGATGGGGTCCCCTCTCCCATCCTCACATCATCTCCATCTCAGTGCTGAGATGCAAGGGGCTCTGCCTTAGATTTGGGGTTGCAAAGGTGAAGGTGCTGAGGGAGACTTCTGCAGACCACAGACAACAAACCCCAGCTCCTTCTGTTTCCCCATCAGCCCAGATCCACAACTCCCCCATACCCTGCTTCCAAACCAGGGTGATACTCCCCTGTTCATCCTTCTGTAGACCCAGAGGACACCAGGACCCCAATGGTGTTGCAGGGGTATGAAATCCCTCCAGGCTTGCCTGTCACTGGGAATTCGATCTAAGTGAAGCAGGAACTCTTTAAAAGTTAAAGGGTTGAGAAAATTGCCTCTTTTATTATTAATAAAGTAGATAATGTGGCTAATGCAGAGCAATGCTCACTCCTTCCAAGAAGGGCTTTGCTGGGGGACTGTGTGGCTCAGCCTTCCACAGCTCAGCTCAGCAGCACCCATCACAGAGAGGGGTTCACTGGGATGTCTTGGACCCCCATGTCTGTCACATGCACCCACTAATTCGCTGCTGGTGTTATCCCCCATCCCTGCTGGGTGCTGTGGTTGTACTTCAGCCGAGAGCCAGGAGGGAAGCTGGGGATGAGGGTTGTGAATTGCCCCAGGGTGTTTATACATTGAGGGGAAGGAGGTGATCAACTGCCAGGGAAAAAATGGGAAGGAACAGCAAGCTGGAGAATGAAATACAGAGCGAGCAGTGCTCTCCTCCTCCAGCTGGCAGGTTTTCAGGCTTCTCTTCAACACTTCATGGTGCCCCCGAAACACCTCCTCTGCTCAGCATCCTCTCACTTCCCGTTCCAAGAGCAGATCTGGGCTCTGGCTCTGCAGCAGCGTGGGGCTGAAAAGACAGTTTAGGGGCTGAAACAAGAGGTAGATCCCCTGAAATCACCTGGTGAGAAGGGGGTGACTGTGGGGTACCAGTGTGTGGGGCTGCTTGTGCCATTGGGGTGATGCGGCTTCCAGCACTGCTTTCTCCCGGTGCCAGGCTCCCCAGACCTTGGTGGTAATGGGTTTTCTCCCTGCCTTGTTTCTGGAGCTGGCAAACCTGGGAGACGTGGTGCCTTCACAAACCTTTGCTGGCTTGGTCGATTTTTGCCACTCCAGACCCACAAATGACTCGAGCCGAGGTTAAATTGTACTCATATTATGTAGATCCTCAGGGCTGCGGAGATGATTTCAGTGTTGGGAATGAGCATCCCAACCTAGTGGGAATTATAGACCATCAGCCTGAGATTAGAGGGCAGCAGATACCTTTTTCCAGCACATCTCTTTGTGCAGTGGGTTAAACCCAACGTGTCTGTGCCTGAGCCTGCTGCTCCTCTGCTGCGGTGGCTGTGAGGGGTAGACAGCAGCATTCTGGCAGGGACTGCAGAAACCAGCTTGTTCTGCTGTGGTTTAGGTGTCCTCCCAACACCCATATGCTGAAGACTTCATTGGGAAGCCACATGTGTGGACTGTCGACTACAATAACTCTGAAGAGTTTGAAGCTGCTATCAAAACCATCGTGAGGACCCAGGTACGGCTCAGAGGAGGTGGCAGGGCTGGCTTTGAAGGGATGGGTATTGGTTGCTGGTGCCTGCTCCTCTTCTTTGAGTGTTAATTGCTTGTCCTTCCTTGCTTCTCCTTTGAAATCACTTGTGTGTGCAAGGCAGAGAATCATCCTCTCATGTAGCTTCAGGTGGGACACATGCTTCCACTTTGCTTTGGTACTGAAGCTCCTAGGTATTTCCCCACAGCAGAGCCTTGCCTTTGAGGGATCTCCTGGGAATCCTCCAGGCAGATCCAAAGCAAGGGGAAGCTGAGATAAGGGAGATGAGGTTTGGGAGCAGGAGGTTGAGGTTGCTGGAGATGCTTGGCAGTGCTGGGACCTGGTGTGAAGCAAAGATAAACCCTGAGTGTACTTCCCTGCAATTACCCACAGAGCTGCAGACCTCTGTGCCTACCGTTTCCCCATTTCACTGCTCATCATTATCATTAGGTTTGAGCAAATCAATATGAATAGCTCCAGGAGTTGCCTCTGTGAAGGATGAAGGGATGTAAGGAAGTGGGGGATGCAGGGACCCTCCAGGAAGGCAGCACTCCCGCTGCGCCTGCCCTGGAAATGCTTCCTCATGAATATTTCCCTCCTGCCCTGTGGCAGGAGCCTTTCAAGTTGTCCAAATTATTAAAGTAAATTTTCCTGGAGGGGAGAAAAGTGCTGATACCCGTTTTGCTTGCGATGTGCTTTGCTGGGGATGAGCCTCATGAAGACAGTGATGCACTGGGAAATGCGGCTCTGCATCAGGCTTCACTGTGCTGGGTGGGATTTTGGGGTGGGCAGGGATTATGCTGGAGATGCCATCCTTGCTTTTTGCTGCTTTAGAGGCTGCAGAGGTGTGTGTCTGTGACAGTCTGGGGACTTTATCCAGCTGATGTGGCCATGCCATCTGCCCGGGTCTTGTACCTTATTGTGGCTGCTGGCCGCAGCACTTCACCTCAAGCTGATTTTCTCTCTGAGTTCACAAGGACCGAATAAACCCAACTTAGGGAAGCAGTTGTTGTTTGGCACATCCATTCCCATAGCTCGATTAAAATGAAATTGAAAATCATTACCTCCCTGCTGCTGTGCTGCTGGGCCAGCTGTCAGCGCTTGACCCTCCACCATCTGGCCTAAAGAGATGGCCTCAAGGCGATGGGCTCTGTTCAGGAGAGAGAAGGGAATTTTCCCTTCTTCCAGAAAGGAGAAAGAAAAGAGTGAAGCCTGGTGCTATTCAAATAATTGAGGGATGATTGGAGAGGTCAGGGAGGGAGAGAAAGGGCTCTGCTGGCTCCAGAGCAGCTGTGTTGCGCTGCAGTGTTGATGTGCACCAGGTCATTTAGATGCTTAATGATAACCTCTGGTTAAAAATAAAAGGAGAAAAAGGGATTTTTAGGTGAAGATTTGGTGGTGTGATGGGTTCTGGGCAGGAGGATCTGGGGGGCACCCCTGTCTCCTGCATTGGGTGCCCACTCGGAGTGTGCTGCCCATCACTGCAGGACCAGGGACCCTCACCCCAAGGTCCCTCCAGCAGAGCTGTATTTACCCTCTGCTGCTGGGAGGTTGAAATTGGCCTCAAATGAGTAAAACCAGGTGCTGATGTCCTGCTTGCATTGAAAACATGAGGTTGCTCTGCAGAGCATCTCCTTCCCACTAAGAAAAGCGCTGGGTTAATCCCACAGCTCACCTCTCCGGTTTTGTTTTAAAGATATTCTATAAATCCTCCTGAAGCAGAGCAGGGAGTGAATGTGAATAACTTGGAGTAATTGCTTTCTTTTCCCCCTTTTTCTTCCCCCTTTTTGTCTCTTAAATAGAAAGGTTTGCTTTAGTTGAGATGCTGTCAAGGGAATTAAGCCAAAAAATTGCCCTACCTTAGAGGTTTAAAAGCCTTATTATGGGCTTTGGCTTCAGGAATCCCTTGGTATCTTGTCTTTAAAGTGCTGTTTGTTACAGCAGAGGAATGAAAAACAAGGGCACTAGGAGGAGGAGCAGCAGAAAACACAGGGGGTGGGCAGTTCTATTCCCAGCCAGGTCCTGGAGCTCAAAGAAACTATCTAAGTGACTCCCTGGTTTTCCCCCAAAGGCAAAATGGGGTGTTTTGTTATCAGAATATCTAACAAACTTGTGTGTATTTCTGAATAACCACCATCAATTTAAATTTCTTCAGTCAAAACATTTCATTTCAGCGTTACTGGAACGAAGCAAGATGGTTTTGTTTCCCATCTGCCTGCCTTTAAAAATACCCTGCCAGTTTATTGAAAGGAAGGCTCGTATCCGAAATGATGCATTTCACCACCCCAAACAGATTGCCAAACCTGAAACACAGAATTCTTCCCCTTCCGATGGGTGGAAACATTAGAAATTGAAAACTAACCTGAAGCAGATTCTATTTCTATGGTTCTGTTGTTGTATGACTGAAAATCCCTTTTCCCACAGCTTTAGTTTTGCATCTTCCAAGCGAAACTCGATTTGACATTTTTGGGGATATGGATGTCGTGGGAAGCCGTGAGATGTCTCCTTTGCTTTGCCATCAGCCTTTCCTGGCAGCAGCCATGCTGGGTGCTGGGACCCAGGGTGCTGGAAACCCCTCAATGGCTTTGGGAGATGGTTTCCTGACCCTGGTAGTAGTTCTGCTCCAGCCAGGCTGGCAGAGCCTCCTTTGGTGTGTTCAGAGCCAGGCTGGCTGCTGTACTAGTGCAAATGAAGCAGTTGAGATGCAGCCAGGTCCTTCACCAACCTAGATTTGCTTGAAAGAAACCTCTTCCTTCTGGGCAGAGATCTGAGTCGTGGCTTGGACATGGCTTGGGTTTGCAGTATGGGTTTTCTCCCCCCTAAAAAGTCCTTGTGTTCTCGTCCTTTGGGATGTGGCATCTGCTCCAGGTCACCCTGCAAGTGCTGGGGAAGGTTTTTGGCAAGCTGTGACCCTGCCATTCATCCCCCCCTTGAGCAGGTTTGGGTTTCCCCCATGGCTCTCATCCCTCGCCTATTTATAAGGAAAATTGAAATCATGGAAGTACCAAACCCCCTCTACCCCAGAGATCAAACCCTGGTGCAGTCGCACAGGGCCAGGAGACAAAGTGTGTCCCCCTGGGAAAGGTGGTGCTGGAAGGTTTGTCCCAGTGATGGATTACAGCCATTAGTCAGGGGTTAGCAGCATCTAATTCTTGGAGAAGGAGAGAGGCTTTCAGGCAGCACCATTTTCTTGGCCTTCAGCTTTTTCCATTGTCAAAAATAGTCCTCAGACAAGCAATTCAATAGTCCCAATATTCTGATGTAGTGAAGGGAGAAGGCTTCATTATATTGAAGTCAAACATACAGGAATATAATGGGAAATTATACATTTCAGACCACGCTTGAAAGAGTGGCGTATTAAACATCACAGTGAAAATAGCTGGTTAAAATGTTCCCAGCCTGTGGTACGTGCCAGCAGAGAACTGCATTATTTTCCTGCTTATTTGTCTGATGACATTTAGGTTTATTTTTTTCCTCTTTCTTTTCCTTTTGAATGAGGGATACTTACTGCTCTCTTCAGCTCTGGGATTTCTGCTGCACACTCAAAATCCAGGGCTCTCACAGCAGCATCCCCATGAGGCTTTCAGTAACTCCCTGTTTGGCTGATGGAGAGCATTGGGCTGGAGAGCTCTGGCCCTGTGTCCCCCACTGATGCCCAGGGGAAAGAACGGCAAAGTCCATCTTCATCAACCCCTCTGCTCCCTCCTGTGCATCCCATGCACAGCTCCACTGGGCAGTGGGATGCAGTGATGCTCACTTCAGATCCTTCTCCTCCTTCTTCCTCCCAGGGCTCTGGGGAGATGCTGAGCTCCCAGCATGGGGAGTGCTATTAACGCTGTGGCTGTCAAGAGGAGGCCAAGCCTGTCAGATTTTTAATTAAACAATTATCTTCTTGAAATTGTCATTTTCTATCAGGCCTGGGCACACGCGCTGAATCCCAACGAGTCCGGGAGAGGCAAGCAGTGAGGAGCCTTTGGGGGAGCCCTGGAGGGGAAAGGGGCATATGAAGATGCTGGGGCTGGAGGCTCAGGAGCTGCAGTGGGTTCTGACCGCAGCCTCCTGACCTGATAGGGCTCTGGGGAGCCTGTGGAGCATCACCTCTGGGTACACATGCAGACACTAGGAGGTTTTCTGCCTCCACCTGCTGTGGATGTGCTGCATCCCACTGGGTACCACGATGGTGTTTTGGGGTACAGAGGCTGTTTTATGGGATTACATCTGAACCTTGTCTGGTGATAGGGGTCCTGAGAAAAGCCTCCAACGTTGCAGCCACAAAAGCAATGGTAAGATGAGAATGAGCATTGCTGATGCTGAGCATGAAATTGTTTGACTCCCCCAAATCAGTGCCATGCAGCACCCACCCGCCCAGCTTAGGCTTTGTGTGACTGAGATGAGAGGTTTTGCTTTGTGTAGGGCTCTGCCCCAGTTAGCTGAGCACCCATCAGCAATGCAGAGGCAAGAGCAGTGCCTGTCATTGTGTCAGCCCTGATTAGTGTGCACATCTGTAATTAGATGGAGCAACTGTGATTTCCAGCCTGGCTGAGATCTCAGGTGGGATATTTATGGCAGGGAGCTGCTCAGAGGGATCTTCTCATCAGACTGAACCTTTGAGCTTGGGTTTGACAGGTACTTCAAGAAGTGATAGCTATTTTGGAGGTGCAGAGCTCAGAAAATAGAAGCAGCAGTGTTTTCCAGGTGAATTCTCTATGGGGTGTTTTTGCTTATAACCCTTTCGCATGAAGCTCTGCAGAGATTCATGGGGGAAAAGGGGATCCCAGGACCAGCCCCTTCCATGCACCAGCATCCTGCTGCTCACATAACATCTCTCTGGCAAATAAGGGGCATGGAAAACTCTGTCTTTCCAGGGCAGAAAGTTCCTTTAAAAATAATTTGTTCCGGAGGGAAGGGATGCATCAGTGATGCAGCCCTCATGGAAATGCTCTTCCAATGGGGAAGTCAGTGCTGACCCCAGGACAATGGCCATGCACCAGCCCTGCTGGAGGGTAAGAGCCTGGCTGCCTGCTCCTGCCTGCTGTCCCTGGAACCTGTGCCACTGCTGTGCCAAGGACATGCCTGTTTTGGGGCACGCTGCTGAGCTGCTGCGCAAAGGAGGGGGTTTGCCATGCACCCAAGGATGACTCTCAGGACAGGGAGATGGGATGTTGGGAAGTGAGAGCAGGCAGAAGTCTCCCAAAGACCAGCAGCATTTCATAACATGCTGAAAATACTCTGTGGTCTAAGTGCTGCTGGCTCTGTATAAATAGCAGTTACCAATGTGGAGGTGCAGTGACAGCAGCATCAACGTGGGCATTAATGTTTGTCCCATCCTGGTGTGCAGCCAGGTGCTGCCTCCCTGTGCCCCATCCCAGTGTTGAGCTCTGGGGCTGGGAGAGGCACCAGCATCCACCCCATCACAGCCATCAGCACTGGGCAGCAAACCCGCAGCAGAGTGGCAGTGGGGAAGGAGATTGGTTCCCATCCTTTTTAAGCATCTGAGGCTGTTTTATCGATCTATTTGTGCACAGCCGGTCCCAGCCTTGGGCTTTTCACTGGCTGGTTTGGTGGGGCAGCAAAGCCTGGACCTCCCTCTGAGCAGGCAGAGCCACGGCAGGGGCAGGGGAACAGAGGATGACAGACTAGACCCAGAGCACGGCTGCAATGCTCTTGCTCTGGATTATTGTTGCATCTTTAGCAGTCCTAACTCCTCCCCTGTGTTATTACTCCCCCCACTACCTGCCTGCAGCTGCAGAGTGTTTCTTGGGCTGAACCAGTTCATACTTTAGTTGGAAGTGACCTTTTGCATGAAAACTGATTTAAAATTTTATATCTTAGCAAAAATGAAGAAACGTGTGACTAAAACGGAGCAGGGGGACTTCATTTTCACCGATACACGTGCTGAACCCAGATGAATCCTTCACCTCTTTCTGTAGTGCTTTATGGCTTGTGGAGTTTTCCCAGTTGTAGTTTTCTGCCCTGCTTCCTTTGGGGGACAGACACGAGCTGTGGACTTCAGTGGGTGGGGAGAAGCCATTGCTCAGTGGGAGGGCAAGATTGTCCCTGCTTCTTGCTCTTCTGCTCTTCTCCTTCACAGGTGGACCCTTACCTGCCTTACGAGTACACCTGCGAGGGGATGCTGGAGCGGATCCATGCCTACATTCAGCACCAGGTTGGGAGCAGCCCTGTCCTCCCTGGGGAGCCATCACTGACCTCCTATGGGTTCTTCTGGGCAAGTAGAGAGCCTACCCATTGCAGGTCCCCAGCAAGAGACCCCAGGTCCTAGTCAGTGGCCTAACTGCAGGGCAGACCAAGAGGTGGGGAATGAGGGAGGTTTGTGGTGGACCAAAGATGCTGGAGGGTTTCTGGATGGTCTCTGGGGGTGCAGAGCCTGGGTCAAGGCCATTCTGTGGAGAATAAGGGAGCACTGGGAGAAGAGAAGAAGAGGTGGCCAGTGCCTTCATCTCCTACAGTGTGAGATGCTATCTATACATGCAGGTGACCTCAACCTGAGGAGCAAACCCAGCATCTCAAGAGTCCTCCTGTCCCAGCAGCAGCCTCCCTTCACCATCCCCAACATCTCGCCCTGTCCCTCCGATCACTGCCCCGTTGTCTTCTTTCCCACTAGGATTTCTGCACCACCTCATCCTCTGCTCTGCCTCCCAAGGCCAAGAGTCCTGCTATGCAAAGCCCTCCGAGCGTGCTGGCGCTGTCCCCCAACGCCACTCACCTCGTGTGGTCCCCCAGCGCCAGCCGGGACCCCCGCGCCTGGCCGCCGGTGGGCTCGCTGCAGGTGTGGGTGTCGGAGGCGCGGCACTCGTGCACCGAGACGTGCCGGCGGCGCGGGCTGGTCTGTGAGCCCACCTTCTTCAGGTTCCTCAACAAGAAGGACGTGTTTCTCCAGTGAGTTGTGACCTTCTTCCCCGCGTCCTCCCTGATGAATCCCATTGAGGTGCCTTCGTGCCCAGGATGATGTAGGCAGGGCGCTGCCTGCAAAGCAGCCCATTATCATAGAATCCCAGACTGGTTTGGGTTGGAAAGGATCTTAAAGCTCCTCCAGCTCCAACCCCTGCCACAAACAGGGACCCCTTCCACTGGAGCAGCTTGCTCCAAGCCCCTGTGTCCAACCTGGCCTTGAGCACTGCCAGGGATGGGGCAGCCACAGCTTCTCTGGGCCATCACCCTGTGCCAGCGCCTCAGCACCCTCACAGGGAAGAGCTTCTGTCTAAGTGCTCATCCCAATCTCCTCTCTGTCAGTTTAAAGCCATTGCTTTCATGTGTTGGCCTTGACCAGCTTCACACTTCAGAAGGCAAAGATAGCCTTTCCAGGCACGTTTCTGCATCTTTCTTACCCTGTTCCTCTCCACCTCCTCCATGCTCTCTCCTAGTCTCTCTTTTTTTATGTCTTTCTCTATAAAAGTGCATTTGGAACCAGAGCAGTGAAGTTTTAATGGAGTATAAATCTGCCACCCATCTTTGTGCTGCTCTGAGGGCAATTAAAACGTGAGCACCACCACTGCTGTCAGGCAGGTGCTGTGAGTCCCACTGACATTTTTATATGATAAATTAGATTTCACTCTCTTCCCTCCATTCCCCTTCTCCAGACTTTAAACTGAGCTGCTCAGGGACTCATCAGTTGAGAGGTGTTAGTGGGAGGGCAATGTCAATGCTGCCACTCCATCTGAAGACACGGGCATGGGTGGGATGAGCAGGATGCTGGGATTGACATTGGGCATTTCTGGTGCTCCTCAGGGTGTTTGCTGATGCCCACCCCATTTTTGCTGGCCAGTCCTGGTTAGCAGGGGTGATGTGGGCACCCACTGAACTCATGTGCCCTTCCAGAGGACAATAGTGGCTGAGGGGGGTGTCCATGGACAGCACAGACCTGTTGGTCAGTGGGGATATAGAAGATCTGGGTGGATTTTTGTGTGTGATTTCCTGAGCTATCCATGGCCAACACAAGGGTTGAGGTGGTCTCTGAGCTGCAGGGTTGGTTTGTAAGGCTCACCCATTCCTGCATGGTATGTTAGGCTGACGACAAGCATTCACGTCTACCCAGAGTGCTTATGGTTCCTGGTGCAACCAGCAAAGATCTGGCCCAGCACTTAGTGAAGAAACCTCCCTTGAAAGGACCGAACACCACTAAATACCCCTTCAGTGAAACCCAGGCAGCCTCTTCACTGGAACTGACCCACCTCTGTCTGCGTTCCCAGGCTCAGCATCACCTGCGACAGCACTGAGTACGAGATGAACCATCTTTACCCAGCAGTGGCTGAGAACGTCCACGAGTGCTACCTCCAGAAGGAGCCACTGCTCTTCAGCTGTGCGGGCTACAACACCAAGTACCGGCGCCTCTGCCCCTGCCGCGACTACCGCAAAGGACAAGTGGCTCTGTGCAGGGACTGCTTGTGACCGGGGTTGTGTCTGCAACACGCAACGAGTGGCTTTATCTCAAAGCTTCTGCAATAGCAAAGGGAGGTGGGACCGGTCCCTCCCGGCGGGGCTCAGGCCCTGGGGTTGTGTCGTCCACCAGTCAACTGTGAATGACCATGTCCTGACCTTTGGTTTCATTTTCTCCTTGAGGAGCATCGTCCAACTGCATCCAAACCCACCTGGACCTGGTGGCGCTGGGACAGGGTGATGGGGAGAAGGGGGGGTGGCAGCATCCTTCCCCTCCTCTGGCAATGGGACAAGCCACCAGCAGACTGCAGTTTCAGGGGTTTCATCCTCTTCGAGCATCCGAGATTGTTTTATTTATTGGTTTATTTCTTTTTTTAACCCTCCCCCCTGATAAGTGGTGAATTAAAGGGGAAGCAACACCCAGACCTTCTGTGGGAGTCCTTGGGCAGAGCTATGCTGGGGATGTCCACTTTCGTTGTGGAGCTGGGGGAAGGAGAAAGCCTGTATGAGCAGCAGGGTTGGATGGACACAGAGGGGTCTGCACCAGGATGAGCCAGTGGGAGATGGATGGGCCCCAGGAAGAGAAGGATGGGGCAGGGGAGGGCTCTTAGGAAGGATGCTGGTCCTTTAGGCAATGGTACTGGCTAGGCAGAGGTGCCCAGAGCCCCCCACCAGCCCTCAGGCAGCTCTCTGCCCTGCCCTGCTGTGCATGGAGCTGTACATCCCTCCAGGGACCGAGGCACTGGAGGTGGCAGCAGGGGTACGGGGAGTGCTCCATATGAGTAATGTCCTATCTCAGTGTTCCCCAAATGTCACAGGCACGGGAAAAGGTGAGCTCCAAGCAACCATCTTCCATGATGGGCTTCTGTTTCCTTCATGCCACTCCCCTCACTGCAGGGGGGTTCCCTGCTGCTGGTGCTCCCCCCTGGCAAGTCTCCTTGCTGGGTTAAGTGCTGCCTGGGGTGACCTGGTTTGCTCACTGGTGCAAGCGTTGGTGCTCAGACCTCCTGTTGCTTGGAAGCATTTGATGGTGAGATTCCTGCATCCCACAAAGTGCATGGCTTGAAGGTTACAGGCTGGAAACTCCCTCCTAGGACATCCCCACATGGAACAGATCCCAGCCCAGCAGGCGAGGTGAGGTGCAGCCTGTCCTGGCAGTGTCACCACAGGGTCCCAGGCCCTGGTAGGCTTGACTCCCTGGCTCGAGGTGACTGATGGAGAGCAGTGGCATGGCAGGATGAGTGCATGAGGTCCCCTCTGCCATCCAGCTACTCACTGGATCTGTGTCATGCAGTCCTGGCATCTCCAGCCCATCCTCCCTGTGCCTTGATGGCTTGCAGCCAGGTTTGGAGAGAAAACCCCATTCCTTCTGCTGTGCAGATCCCAGCTCCCCTTTGCGATCTCCCTGCTCTGGTCCCAGGAAGGGGAACACCACAAGGTGCTTGTATCCTGCTGGCATCCCTTCACTGTGCCACATCCTGCGCCAGCTGAGGCAGGAGCTGTTATCCCAGAGCAATTTGTCATTTTCAGTGCAGAATTGCACAGGCAGCCTCCATCCCGCAAGGGGAAGGATTGATTAAATAATTCTTGTCTTGCAGCCAGCGTGTGTATAAATAAAAGTGCACAAACCTCTCTGCAGAGCTGAACAGCAGCACCCCGTGCCCCTCCAACGGCACCTTTCATCTCGGTCTCAAAGCCTGCCAAAGGCTCCTGCTGCGGGTGCTGGGTGGGCAGGAGCCAGCTCAGGGTGTCTGTAAGCAGGAACCAGCAGTGATTCACTTCCCGAGGCTGCGAGGACCTAATAAAGCCTGGTTTTATAAGGGATCTAAGCCAGCTTTAAAGACCAAGAGGCTCAGAATGCCTCCTGGGGCAGCGCTTATTGCACAGCAGCTCCTTGGGCAGCTTTCTCCAGCGGTTCTGCTCAGATGCTTTTAAAATTGGCTTCAGCCCAGCGCCTGCCTCCCACCACAGAGTCCCAATTATCCCCTGGCAGGAGCATTTCTCTGCAAGCTGACATAAAAGGCGGCTGGCTCACCTTGGCTGCTGCCATGGGGAATAAGGATCCGTCTGGAACCTTGTTGGATCTTGAGCCAGCCTCTAAATTTGGGTGATGGATGCTCTGGTATCACCTGTTGCTTACGGATGCTGGATGTAATAGGGACCAGAGTGTGGATGCTCCAGCCTTGTCTGTGTGGAGCATCCCCTGGGAGCAAGGGGTGCCTTGGTCTGTAAAATCCCACGCAGGGATCTGGGGGGGCTTGGATGGTTCAGTGATGCTAAACTGGGAATTAATGGTCTCCCAGCCAGGACACATTTCCATCTAGAAGGGACACCTGAGGATAACAGACATTAAATTTCACGTTTTATTAAGTAGAAGCATGGAAAAGATGTAAAGGCTGAGGCATCGCCATATGAAAGAGATTCTAATTACTGTAGCTAATTACAATGATCAAATCCTCCTTTGGAAGGGGGACACAGTGTCAAACCAATCAAACCATTCAAAATCAAATGAGGTGAAGTCAGCTGCACCCCGAGATGCTGCTGGATGGGACAGTCTATCTAACAACCAGAGTGTGTGTGTAGGGAGCCCCTGGGGTCTCCTTGAGGCGATGGGTCCGGACCTGTTGATGGCATCCCTAGTGGTATCCATTGGGCAGAGCCTCCTGTAAAGTTTTATTCTTCAGCCTGTTTTCCTTTTCTGGCAGCAGTAAAACCAGGACAGGCGTGTCAAAAGAATGGTACTGTTGTGGAAATCCATTTTCCATACCTAGAAATGGAGCCAGGGGCGATTTTTGTTTCTGAGCCTCACTCTTGTTAGTGATTCTACTCAGAGCATCATTTTTGGAGTTTGGGGAGGATCTTCCCCCTGTTTCTAATGCTGGTGGCATCAAACCCTTTCCTTGCCAGGGAAGCTTGAGGGGGGGACTAGTGTGAAGGTCCCAGGCCCGGTGTCCCTGCACAGCATCCTGCTGCCGGCTGGACACCTCTCCCTGCACCAGCATCCTCTGCTGCAGAGGCTGGGCCGCTGTTGGCCCCCAGAACAGCAGTTTGGGCTGTAAATCACAGCCAGAGGGAGGTAATGGGGCTGCTCTGCTCTTATCCAGGGCTTTATTAGGAAATCTTTAAGCAGCTTTTCCCTCCTGATCCTTCGCTTATCGGCAGCCGGGTAAAGCGGCAAATTTCATCCACGATGTGGACAGTGCAGGCAAAGAGAAACCCATTTATTTCCCCTAACGGGTTTATCGCTAGATCAAGGAGCTGCTGAAGATGTAAGCACCGGTGGTTATTTCCCCAGGTGATGGATCTAGCTGCCACACAGCCTGCGGTAACCAAAGCACGCTGCCTGACAGGGATGTCTAATGGACCTACGGTCAGGACTGCCGGTTCATATATTTCAAGGTCTTGATTTAATTGAGTCCTGTCTCCCTCGTGTCAGCCTTTTCTTCTCCTTCCCTTTTCTTTTATGATTATTTCCCCCCCCTTTGGAAAGACTTCCCAAAATAAACTCGCGCGTTTCATCTCCTGCCTCTTCCTTCATCGCTCGCTTTCAATTAGCAAACTGAAAAGCTGTCCTCAGAGCCTGGCTGAAAAGAGCAGTGAAACCTTTTGCCTTTTTTCCTTCTTTCTCCTTTCTTTTTCTCTGGTAGAAAGGACTTGGGG
>NDXB01011454.1:0-34363 GCA_002631895.1 Agapornis roseicollis | reverse complement strand
TCCAGTGGAAGGGGTCCCTGCCCGTGACAGGGGTTGGAGCTGGAGGAGCTTTAAGGTCCCTTCCAACCCAAACCAGTCTGAGATGCTGTGATATTTTTGAGATCTTTGAGATTGGAATGAATTAACCTCATTAAGAGAAAAAATAACCCATACCAGGGGATACCAGGTGAGCCTGGAAAGCACTGCCAAAGTGAGGGAGCAGGAGGTAAAGTAGCTTCATTTCAAGCAGCAGTTGTGGTGAAAGGTGTATTCAGAGAGGGAGAGATAATTGACAGACAGTGTAAGAATTTAAATGGGTGAGAGTGGAAAGGGCAGTTGTACTGAGTGGTCTGAAATGTGCAGTCACTCAATGTACTCTCTTTGGTAGCCAAGAAGCATGAGTCCTGAACTAGTGTATTGCATTGAGTTTTGTTTTATTAGAGGCACAGACCTATTTAATCACTCTGTTCATAAACTTATTAAACCCCCATTCAAACAATGTAATTTTGGTCCTGTTATTCCCATTAGAAAGTGTTCCAGAAGTGAGTCTTCTATTGGCTGAGATTTTAATAACAGGCCTAAATGTTTCCATGGTGTGTTTATAACCATCTGCCTTAGTGCCAGTATTGTCCTTTGCTTAAACCAGTTCACAATTCCCTCTCCTTGGGGTTAACTTTCCGAATTTTCGGCTCTCCCACCCCCAGCTTGTTCTTTGTAAGTTCTAGAATCCAGGTATTATCACACCCTGGGTTCGGGTTTTTTCCCCCTAACTCTTATTGTATTACCCCTTAACAGATTTGGTTAAAATACCAGTGCTTGGGTCTTGCAATTTCAAGTGCTAATTTGCTCATCACTTTGTTTTGCTCTATGAAACTCTTCCAGCGTTCTCCCTACTGTGCCTATAGCAATTTTAGTTTCCTTGCTCCTCTGTTATCCTTTGTGCTCCTAAGGCCATGTTCAACATTGTTATCTCCACGGCAAACGGAATAGATTCTTTATCTACGTTGGGGTTGTAGCAAACCTGTAATCTCTGCTTCTGCTGTTTGGTTTCATATTTGTTCCAAGCCTCCTTTGGTAGGGTTTCTTGCCGTATCTAGGTTGCCGCCTGGCATGTGCTGGTTTGGGCTGGGGTGGAGTCAGTTTTCTTCCTAGTAGCTACTATGGGGCCGTGTTTTGGATTTGTACTGAAAACAGAGCTGATAACAGGGATGTTTTCGTTCCTGCTGAGCACAGTCAAGGCCCTTTCTGCTCCTCACTCCACCTCACCAACGTGTTGCTGGGGATGCACAAGTTGCTGCGAGAGGACACAGAAGGGACAGGCGATTCCAACTGCCTCAAGGGATGTTCCAGGCCATAGGACAGCATGCTTGACAATAAACTGGGGGGACGGCTGCTGGGGAGGCTGCTGCTTGCAGACGGGATGGGCATCGGTTGGTTAGTGGTGAGCAATTGCTCTCATTCACATCCCTTGTCTTTCTTGGGTTTTATTTCTCTCATGTTCTCCTTTTCAGTACTGTTATTATTATCATCATCATCATTTTAGTTCAATTATTAAAATGCTTTTCTCACTTTTAGCTTCCAATTCTCTTCCCCCTCATCCCACTGTAGGCAGTGAGCAGACGGCTGCGTGGGGCTTGTTGCTGGCTGGGGTTAAACCACAACTAGAGACAAGGTACTCCTGGTGTGTATTCTACTGTGAGCCTGATCCAAGCTGGGAATTCACGTGTGTGAGAGAAGAAAGCACAAACGTACAAAGAAGTGGCATTTTTTACCTTAGTGACTGGAATTCTGACTTCCAGGTGAGGGAAGCTCCTAAGCTACCCACGGTGTAGCTTTGGGTGAAGAACAGATTGCTGTGGTGTAGCAGTTCCTCATTCTAGAACCACTTTGTTTTGCCTGGGGATGTTCACTTTACCCCCTGCAGACCTGGTCTTCACACACGCAATACCCAAAGACCTCATTTTAGCAATACAAGTTGGAAGTGACATTTAGTTCTAGTTATTAATGGTCACTGTCCCGTTTCTTCGGTATGGCTCTGGGGTTTTAAGTTGAAGTCTTTGTGATAACAATCCATGTGTAGTTGGTATTAAACCAACATTAGGTATGGAGGAATAGTGACGAGATGAAAACAGTCTCCCTGCATCCTGGGTGTTCACAGAACTGTGTCGTTTTTAAGATAACAGGAAACCATGATCTATGTCAATGCATCATCACAACTCCGTTGTGAAGCACTGCTTGATGTGCTGTTGAAGTGACCTGTATCTGAAGCAGACTTCCACACGTTTTGTCCTGCTGACAAACAGGCAGATTTGGGTTCTGAACAACAATGCACAACATTTATGTGTCTAATTTTATGAAAATTCAGAGATCCGTGGGACACAAAGAACAGGTTTAATACACACAAAGCATTCCCTGTGCTTTTATGTCTCCTTTGATGTTAATAATGGGCTATTTTGTACAGCCTCCACTGTTCAACCCACCAACCAGAATATTTCAGCTGAACGTTAATTCAGTTCTGAAGAAATGTTTGTGTGGATCCAGACAGCACCGATTGTATCCTGGAGGCTGGAAAAGAAACCTGGAGAGGGGCTTGGGACAAGGGCCTGTAGGGCCAGGCCAAGGGCAATGGCTTGAACCTGCCCCAACAGGGGAGCCTGAGCTGAGCTCTGAGGCAGAAGCTGTTCCCTGTGAGGGGGCTGAGGCGCTGGCCCAGGGTGATGGCCCAGAGCAGCTGTGGCTGCCCCATCCCTGGCAGTGCTCAAGGCCAGGTTGGACACAGGGGCTTGGAGCAAGCTGCTCCAGTGGAAGGGGTCCCTGCCTGTGGGAGCAGGGGTTGGAGCTGGATGAGCTTTAAGGTCCCTTCCAACCCAGCCAGCAAGGATGGGCTCCCTGTACTCGGATGTGTGCAAACTTTCCACCTCTTCAGTATGAAGCCACTTAATTATTCCTAGGCTTTACTAAGAACGAAGTGACTGCCTGTGCTGTAACTTTTCAGCTCGATGCACCACAGCTTAACCCCGCTCTGGCCAGGGAAGGGATGGCGGTGGCTCTGGACACGGTTTAGGCTACAGTGCGACCAGGGCTCTCCGTGCTCTGAAGTACCCGTGTGTGTGTGAGGAGAGCCCGGCCATGCCCGGCCCTGTCCCATCCCCATCCCCATCCCGATCCCGGGGGGTTACAGCCGCTCTCAGGGGGCACCGGCCTCCCCGCCGCCGCCGCCGAGCCGTGAGGTAACGCGGGCGGGGCGCTAGGACGAGGCGGGGCCGCGGCCGGCGGCGGGGGTTGAGCGGGGCCGCTGAGGGGAACGGGCGGCAGCGGCGGGGCCCTGCTGCTGTCGTCGGGACGCGTTGGAACTCCTCGGTTGTGACCCCGGGAGCCAGGCGAGGGAGATCCGTGAGTTCACTTCTGGCTTTTATCTCCTCGTGGGTCTGCAGGTGAGGTTTCTGGCGGCTTTCCCGTGCCCACAGCGGGGGGTGCCAGGCGGTAAAGCCCGGGACACACCGAGGTGTGTGTGAGACCGGTGGCGAGCGTGGCCCTTCCCTCACGGGTCGGCTCCGCAGGACCAGCCAACGTCGGGGGTACCACGGTGCACCCAGGTCAGACCTGTTTGCGCTCCTTGGGTTTCCTCTCGAGGCTTAGCGCCTGAGGCAAAAGTGAAAAGGAAATCTGTAGTGTGGTTTGTGAGTCAGTGATGCTGCTCTGCTCGGGTAGAAAGAGTGCTTTGGAGATGTGATGTGAGTTATTGACATGGCGTTCATAAACAGCGTTTATAAGAGCCCTGTAACTACCAACATGACTGNGGTCAGACCTGTTTGCGCTCCTTGGGTTTCCTCTCGAGGCTTAGCGCCTGAGGCAAAAGTGAAAAGGAAATCTGTAGTGTGGTTTGTGAGTCAGTGATGCTGCTCTGCTCGGGTAAAAGAGTGCTTTGGAGATGTGATGTGAGTTATCGACATGGCGTTCATAAACAGAGTTTGTAAGAGCCCTGTAACTACCAACATGACTATTGCATGAAGGAGGTTTAAGTGGCAGAAAACTACAGGAGCCCTTCGAGGAAAACCAGATACATGCTCAGTGAAAAGCAACAAGGGAAAGTGCTTACTAAACCCACTTTTCCCTATTGCTGACTTAGAATCAGGACTATTCCCGAGGCGTCAGTCTCAGACGGTGCGCCAGGAGCGGGCACAAAGTTTAGTACTGCAATCCAACCCAGACCGTTCTGTGACTGAATGCTGGGTAGTGAGGATGCTCTCTGCCTCCCGTGCGGTGCTGAGGGCAGCCTGCCCGTGAGCAGTGTGGATGCGTGCAGTGAAGGGGTAATTCCACCAAAATCAGGAGAAACGGTACAATCTGCAGGAAGTCTCGAGTATTCGGGATGTTTCGCTGCCGAGCTGCAAAGAGAGGCTCCATCGGCACACTCGGAGCTCGTTTTGTGGCTCTGTGGTCATGCAGGAGTGAGGCGAGGGTAACTCCGCTGCTAGTTCCACTGTACTGAGCATGTAGGAAAACATGCCACTTGGGTTGATTGGTTAAGGATTTAATATTAAAAAGCACGAGTATTTAATGCTAGTCGTGCTCATTGCGATTTAGCATGTTCCATTTACTCTCAACTCCTTGTTAGTAATGTTTTCTAATACCCTAAATGACAAACAAATGGGATGAAATTCCAAGCCCAGGAGGGCTGACCAACAAGCACTGGGCTTGCCAAAACCAACAGGACTGGGAAGCCCTCAGCACCATTAGAGAGCAGGCCAGGATGCGTGCATAGGCATGATTACTAAAATATGGCTATGCTTTATAGAGATCTTTTCAATATTTAAAGCCAGCTGCAGTGGAGTGCTTGCAAAAGTCAGGGACAGTTTGTGTGCCTGCGGGATTATGTGCCTGCTTCCCATTAACTAGCAGCTGTTGTTGTTTTTTGGGGAGGGTGGGAATGAGGATGGAGAACTCCAGACTCTGTATGTGTGTGTGTGTGTGGGGGGGTGTCATTTGAGGGAAAAGAGGAGATCCTGGCAAGTTTCTATACAGATCTATAGGCTTTCAAGTTGCTCATTGGAAAACACTGATGTACTGTGCTCTGATCTTATAACATCTGCTCACCTGCTCTCTTTGGTGCTATAAAAGCAGGGGAGAATTTTGCAGCTTGAGTTTAGTGGTGTCACGGTTGTGTGTACCAGGGTTGTGCTACTCTGCTGTATCCAGGATGGGTTGTGGAGACTTGGCACTTGTGGTCACCAGTGCCACCCTCTGTTCACTGGTGCTCACACTGGACAGGTAGACCTGCCTCGTACCGTGGTCCTCTTTTCACATCACACCTCCTTCTGGAGTTCACAAAGGAGACCTGCACAAATGGAAGTTATCAAGGCAAGGAAGTGAAATAAAAAAGCAGCTCCAGAAGGAAAAGGAAAACTTCCAATGCATTTTCCATGCCCAATGAGCAGGTGTCTGTGGATCACAAACTGTGTTTGTTTCAGGCTGTGCTAAAAATGTTTTCCTTGCTAGTATGCCAGTGGGTTTTATAACTTCTCAGCTGGCCTGGAAAGGCAAATGACCTCACTTCCAGTGTTGTCCTCCTTGTCATATCTGCTGTGCTTTGGCTTTAATCAGATGATTTTGTCGAAGCAGGGCTTGCCGAAGTTCATTGGGTAGTGTTTAGCACGGAGAGGATCATACTACTTACATATGAAATTGGAAACCTCTTGTACACAGCAGCAAAGCGGGTGGTTTCAGAATGCAGTATCTTAACACAGACTTATTAAAAAGGGCCTTGATTGCTCCTGTTTTGTGGATACCTCTCCAGCCACTCATAAAACCATTTGTCCTTGCTGTGTGAACTTACTCTCTCTGGAACACAGCTATAGTTACAAGCTTTACTATTTCTCCTTTAATTTCCTGTTCCCTGTAACTGTTCTTGTAAAACTTGTATTCTGCCTACAGTGAAGTTAGGGGTTGTGATAAGTGCCATAGTCTCACTAGGAAAAGTATTTGTCCAGTCAAGTAGTACATTCAGCATGTCCTGTCTGTAGGCATCTCCTTTGACCCAACTCTTGTGTAAAGTTTATACAAGCACTACTGAACTTTGAACAGAAAAGGAGCAAGTGCTGGTGACATGCAGCTTGTTTGGCTTTGAAGTCATGTACAGTGCTAGTTATTGTTCATGGATGTTGTGGGAACCAGGACTGAAAAAGAACACCTCTGTAAAAAGCAGCCTCAGGCAGATGCAATAGGGGTAGGAAGAGAAGATGTCTCAGGCTGGTCTGAACTGTATTTTTGCCTTCTGGTCCATATATTGGTAATTATAGTTAAACCAGTGCTGATATGAGAATCTCTTTGATTGCTCTATCTGGCCATTTTTAGGGTAGCAAGAAGTGAAAAAGCCTTCATGTCCAATAGGCTACAGAGTTATAACTTTCCTTCTTTGAGGGGTAGGTGGTTCTGAGGACCTGTGCTTGCTTTCTTTCCAGTCTACAGTAGATATTGCAGGGCAAAACTAACACAGCAGCTGCTGTTAACACCATTAACTATTTGTCATCTTAATTCCAGTAGCAAATGGTGTGATGGTTCACATTCTGCTGTGAAATAGTACAATGGAATATGTGTAGTTACCAAAATAGTGGTTCTTTCCCTCAAGGAGCAATAAGGCTGAGACATTAGGGTGACAGCACTTGCTTCTTGTGGTGCCTGTGATGGGAGAGCAAGTGATGGACCACAACCTTATGGATTATTTAGAGCCCGTGATGGTGGGATTTTTCTACTTGTTTTGAAAGTGAGAGCTTTAAAGCATTTTCACCAATACCTGTGATAGATTGGTAACTTTGATAGGCTTTTGAGATACGTGTCCGATTGTTTTGTTCTCCATATGGAAGTGGTGTCTGCCAGTTTCCTACTGGGAAGTGGTTGAGCTGTGAACAGCAAATTTTCGCTACACCTGTAGAAGAGGGAAATGGCCTCTTTTTCATTAAACCATACATCTAATAGGAGCAGTAGTAGCGTACACTTATGTCAAGTAAAGTATTTTAAAAGGTTGGGGGTTTTATTCAGTCAGAAACTTTGGAAAAATCTAGATAACTTCAATCACCTGCTTGTGGAAATGATCCTGGCCTGTACCTTTGTGAAATGGCAGATTTAATAGAGGTTGTAGCTACATAATTCCTCTGGCCTTCATGGCTCGCCTGTTAAGAAGCAGGCTAATGGAAGAGGTGTGGGTAAGGCCTCCTAACAGCTGTGCTGAGAGGCACATTTTCCTCTGAAGCAGGGGTTTGTGAAGCACTGCCTTTGAAATGTTGAGCTTTCCTCTTTAATTGCTCAAAATGTAGCTTAAAATGCACTCTGATTGTAACCTGGGTGAATGGGGAGGAAAGTGGCTGGGACTGACTCATCTTGCAGACCGAAGAGGATGGTCTGTGCTGAAAGAATGGCTTGGCTCTGGCTGGATTTGCAAGGGCTCTCCTTGAGGGAAACAAGCTTACAAGGAGGCAAGTATACTGAAATGCTGTAGCTTAGGTTGTCTGCTGCTGCAGGTAGATGCTATTTCTGTTAAATCACCTCTGCTTTAGGCTGTGCTCAAGGCTTAAAGCAGTGTCAGGGTCACTGGATGATCATATCAAGGGCCGTGGTGAGGGCAGAGGGAGGGATAGCTCTGAGTGAGGGTGGCTTTCCATATTGTGTTCTTTGGTTTTATCAGCAGCCACTGGTTCCTCTGTGGGGCTGACCCTCCACTCCATGGGGGTTTGTTGAAGTGCCTGGGTGAGACAAGGGGGATGTATTCAGACTGTGCACTGACAGGAGTGGTGAAAAAGGAAGGAATCACCCTTTTTCTCTCCTAATCTTCTGTGTCCACATGCACTTTCCTTCCAGGCTGCAGAAGGAGCTGCTCTGTAGCCAGTAGAGAGACTCTCCCATTGCAGCAGTCTGTATGGAACATACATGTACATATAGTCCAGCATGTGAACCCTAAACTGGAGGGCCAGTGGATTGCACAGTGTTGGCTCCAGTTCTTTTGGAAACATAGATGTTCTCAAGGAAATTGTTCTCAGAAATATTGAAGGAATGAGAATAATTTGGAGGGACTCCCTGAATCTTTTTTCTTGCCCCAGCATTTTCAGCCTTACTTGAGCTGTAAATTTTACTGATAATTTAGTTTTGGTTAACTGCAGCAGCAGCCAAACTCTGTATGTTTCACTCTGATATCATCTACTGAGCTTTTTTGGTTTTTTAAGTTTAAAAGTGCTTATATCTGGGGTTTACAGAATTTATGTAACTATGGGATGAAAATAAGAAAGACCAAAGTACCTGAAATGAAAGAACAATATTGAAATATTGCTGTCAAGTTCAGTGAGGTCTTTGCTCATATAGTGACAGCCCAAGGGGGAATGGCTTGAACCTGCCCCAACAGGAGAGACTGAGCTGAGCTCTGAGGCAGAAGCTGTTCCCTGTGAGGGTGCTGAGGCGCTGGCCCAGGGGGATGGCCCAGAGAAGCTGTGGCTGCCCCATCCCTGGCAGTGCTCAAGGCCAGGTTCAGGGGCTTGNGAGGCAGAAGCTGTTCCCTGGGAGGGTGCTGAGGCGCTGGCCCAGGGGGATGGCCCAGAGAAGCTGTGGCTGCCCCATCCCTGGCAGTGCTCAAGGCCAGGTTGGACACAGGGGCTTGGAGCAAGCTGCTCCAGTGGAAGGGGTCCCTGTCCATGGCAGGGGGTTGGAGCTGGATGGGCTTTAAGGTCCCTTCCAACCCAAACTAGTTCTGGGATTCTATCATTCTATGAAATGGGTGCCTGAATGCTTCAGTGTATGCTACAGTTGGAAAATTAATATTCTCTTGGGCAGTTTGATTGTTTGGATTTGTAGTGATCAAACCCAGAAGGTGAATAATGATCAGCAGAAGCCTGAGAAATTAAGTACTATATAGCTCCAATGATGAAAGAAGGATCTGTATTGACATTCAATTATCAATTGTCTAAGCAGCCTAAGCAATGGTTTTTTCCTTCCCTTAAATGACGTTCTGATTTTGTTCTTCCTTTCTGCTTATAAAGCTATATCAAATGAATCCTATTAAAATAATAGACTGATAATTATCAGCTCTCTGTTAATTTTCTGTCTATTTTTCAGATCAGCTCTCTAAAACAAGATGTATTGGCAAATCAATCTGACCCTGCTTGTGCTATTGGGTAAGTTACTAAACCACGTCATTCTGTTGGAAGTTATGTACAATGAAGAGTAATCACCATTTCTGTTTTACAGTGGTGTTACAAGTCATGCTACTCGTTAGTATCTTATCACAACATGCAACTGGAATATGCAAAGGATTTCATGTTATCATTGTGTGGAATTGAAATGTTGACACCCTCAGCTTGTGCCTATGTGTCTTATCCCCAGTAGCAGTGCAACTTACTTTTAAGATCAGGAAGCATGAGTAGAAAGAGTGTGTTGAGTCAAGATGCATTCAAATAAGTGCCCCAGTCAAAATCTCATAAGACAGAAGTTCGTGGGGAATTTGGTTTTGTTTGATAGGTCCAAAACCAGAAAGGAAAATCCCAGTTCCATCAGAACTGCAGAGTTTCTGTTTAGTTCAGTGTAGCCAGGCTGTCAATGAGTTGGAGCTGTGCGTTTTCAGGTAAATGACCTTCCAGCTTTCAAGTGCACAGTGTTGCTGAAGGGTGCTCAGCTAATTGCAACTGTTGGATGTTGTAACGGCTGTAACAATATTGGTGAATGCTGCTCAGGGACAGCTGGTTTTTGCCTTTTTTAACTCAAATAGGAACTATTTAAAGGCTTTTGGTGATGACGCTTAGGGAGAGAGTAGATGCTGTAATCCAGTGAAGTCAGGTTCAAAATTTGTGTTTCATGAAGTCTTTATTAGGCTTTAGAGCAGTTAGTTGCTCACTGATGGCCTGTAGCGACTGCAGGTCAGTGTATCTACTGACTACCCATCTTCACTTAATTCTGAGTAAGCAGATAGCCATGGCTGGCATCTTCATAGCCCTGTTAACGCAGACATGCAAATATACTGCTTCTCTGGGGGACAGAACTGTTAAATAATGGTTTCCTCTGTGTCTGTGTCATGGAACGTCTGTAGCTGGAAAACGTCCTTAATTCATGCTGTGGTTTTTTAATGGGCATTGAAGAGCTATAGCAGAGCTGTATTGAGCCTTCTTGCAATGCATTTTAGTTCTCTTTTTTACATTTCTGCACACACTTTGATTTTATAGGGTTTAATTAATGCCTTGGGATTGTTTGGTGTGATCTGTGAGGGGGAAGTGGTTTTGTAGGAAAAGAGATGATGGGCAGGAATCCCTTCCCACCTTCAATGGATGCTGCGGACTGGGTGCATTACTTACCTGTCCTGCTTCACAGGCAGTCATGTCACTTACTCATTTGTCCATGTATTATGGACTAATAGTGTGTTTGGTCAGCTGAATCCTCCACATGTAGCCAGGAGGCTCGATGAAACTGGGATTTACAGAGATACAAACCCTGCTGGATGAGAGAGGAGGAAGGAGCAGAACTTCAGGAATATAGGATCTGTGTAAAGAGAAAACACAACACTTTAGCACTCTGCATAGTAACACAATGTCTGCTTTTAAAGTAGCGTGAATCTACTCTTTTAAAGTTTTCATTCTGTGAAATTCATTCATTTTATATCTTTTAGCTTATGCTTACAGGCTATTAAACAGTGCTAGAGAAATTCTGGTTTTCTTCTTTGCCTATTCAAGGCACAGAGCATCAACTAATTTCTACCTGATGAACTGCTTAAAATATTTCTGCCCTTACTGAGTGAAAAACTGCATGCAAAATGCACAAATACCCACATACCTTCCTGTAACTAGAGCTTTACTCTTTGAAATTCACACAGGGTTTTACAGAAGCCATTTCCAAACCCAACATGCTCATCATTGTGAAAATCAGCATTAGTGTAATTCAAGCTATGACTGACCAACAGGAGCTACAACTGTGGTCAGAGCAGTTTTGTCTTGAAGAATGCAAGTCTGATGTAGGAAAAGACTAATCTTCTCCATCTCATTTCCCACATAGTGCCCTGGGCTTGCATTGTTACATCCACTGGATATTATTGTAACACTACTCTGTGGTATTTAACAGTTGTAATGTGATTATGTGTTATATTTACAATGGAATGATTTTCTTTCTACACTAATGGAGCTGTGTAATAAGAGCTGGATTGCAAATGTCCCAGCACTGCAGGGGGAGATGAGATCTCTGTGAACTTAGGTTTATGGTTCACTGTATTTTGAAGTAATATAAGCCAATTTGTCCCAAAGAGATGCTTCCCCTACAGTCTTGGTTTGTATTTCAAGAGGCTGAGAAAATAAGAAGCTAGGTGTAGTGACTGGGGAAAAGGCTGACATCTGTCAGTTGTGACACCAGTTCAGAGGGGATGATTTTACTCATTTTGTCTGCAGCTCAGAGAGTAGCCCCTGGAAACAGTCTGATTTTTATGTAATGTATATATTTCTGTGTAACACCAACCACTAGGTTTTCATTGTCAAGTAATATGAACTTTTAATTTCTCGTATCTTTGCCTTTGTATCTGCAGACTTTCTTCAGATGGCAGTTGCCCACTGTATGCTCCATCAAATTCCTCCCAGGAACTTTACATTACCCTGTATGCTGCTAAATGAAACAGTTTTGAGTCCTTTCTCTGTTGGAGTTGTAGAGAGCTGGTCTGGTTTGAGTAGAGGGCATGGAGCATCCAAAACCAAACCTCCCCTGCTGATGGATGAAGAAAGTTTTCTGTGCTGCCTTTGGAACGATAGCGACATTGATTGTTCTTTGTACAGAGCAAGCATGCAAGCGAGGAAGTTTATTCCTTCAGAAATAAGTAGCTCTTCTTCTCAGGAAAAAGGTTGGTTTTCCAGTCCAGGGAATAAGAAGTTACTTCTTCAAGAAGAGGTTGGGGTTTTGTGTTGGTTGGGAGGGGGGGTATGTGGGTTGTATTGATGGGTGTTCAGAGCAGACAACACAGTCTGGTCAAACCCTTCCTCGCAGTACTCTGTACTGGAAGATGAAGGAAATTGCATAGCACAGTTTCAAAGGGTAAAAAAAGTTGGCTGCCTTTCTAAGGGAATGCTGAATAAAATATGTGGCGGTGCACAAGCCCAGATCTTCAGAGGTGTTAGATGCTATGAGAAATATTTTAAGTATTTTTGTGAATTTGGGCTTTAAACTTCCTCAGAAGGTGGGGGAGATGAAGAGCAAGTGCCATCGTTTCTGCCTGGACTGTGATTGTGCCTCAGTAAATATCAGTGCATGGCTTAGGTTGAATTAAGTTGTCCCTAGGCTGTTTTTCTCCTGTAACACAGTCTCTGAGGAGCATGTAGCCTCTTGGCATCCTGCTGTCAGTGGCAGGAGTCTCACTGACCTCAGTAGAGTTAGAATTTCATTCTACGAGAACTACCCCATGGAACAAATAAATCCCTGTTACAGGCTGCCACGCTAAATGTGTTGCTGTTTCGTGTGCAGTACAGATGCACGTATGCACAAAGTGTGGCCATGTAGAGTCTGTACCAGTTAACAGCAGCAAAACCCTTAACCAGCAGCAGCAGCTTAATTTCTTTCTTCCCCTTGTGGCCTGGTCTGTAAAGCCAGGTGAAATATATTCCTTCTCTAACAATTAGAATGCAGCAGTATCAGCCCTTGAAGTGTTTAAGGGCACACATTGGTGCCTAGTTCAGCAAGGATTACTCATAAACATTTGCACGCTTGTGGTCCACCCTCACCTTCATGAATGTCTGTTACTTGTCCTCTCTTTGTGAGTGAATTTTATCCTGGCTCTTCAGCTGGGTTTTGGGATTGTTTTGTTTTAATATAGTTCATAAATGTTTAATCCCTTTCTTTTGCTCAGATTCAAATTGGACCATTGAATGTTGGACTAAAGGCAAGCTGGACCTGCTGGTTTGTACACTGAAGTTTTTGAAGTTGTACTTCAGAGCTGACCTGAAGGTTAATCTTCTCTATACTGTGTAAGTACAGGCTCTGTTGAATTTGTCACTCTTAGCATTAGAAATCCAAATTGCAGTGTGGTGTTGCGTTAGCTTTGCAAGCAGATGATACATTATGAACCTCTGTCTTATCTAAAAGTAATCTTGGACAATATGGAAATGGTTTCTGTCTTGAAATGACAAATGGTTGCAGTGGAGGGTCCCCCTCCTCTGTCCTTTCTTAAAATGCTTTAATGAAATCAGTATTGACTTGAGAGTATCTTTGCTGTTACAATAGCTTAATTTAAAGCTGTGCTCTTGGTTCTGCCTTTTTTACGCTTTTGAACATAATGTTCTCTCTCTTGAAGTAATTACACTATTTAATATTAATCAGTGCTACTCTGATCATGTTGATGCCTCTGAGGGACACTCACCTGTGCAGTTGTCACTGTGTGAAATATCTTCTGGAGTGGCAATAGATGGTCATCAGCCTGACTGGTGGGCGGGCAGATCTTGTACGTGACCTGCCTGAATTGATCACAGAAAGATCCATTTGATTCTACTTATGAAGCCACACAGATTGTTCTGAATTGTTGATAGATTGGAAGGAATGGGGTGAACACACAGACTTAGGACACTGGTTAAACATCAGTAGGTGAATTAGCTGAATTTACGGGTGATTACTTCTACTTTAAAAGCCAGATATCACACAAATTGCCCCTGTAGTCAGGGTAGAAGCAGGTGTATTAACTAGTAATAACTGTAGGTGTTTAGTTGACATAATACTTCAAAGCTGACATCAGATTTTGAGTGGGTTCCTGTTTCCAGTGTTCCCCATTACTTTGGTTTCTGATTCTGTGTTTGTGGGAGAAGTAGATCTGACTTTGCTGCTGTTCCATCCAGTCTCAACTGCAATAAGAAGATCTTTGCAGCTAATCCTAGTGTGGTAATCTCTCGATTGAGTTTTTCTGGTATGTCTAATATCCATGGAACAAGGGACTTGAGTCCAAGCTGGGATGAACAGGCTCTTTGTATGAGGAAGGGCATTCAGTAAGTGTCATGCAAGTTGTGAGAGCAGCCCCTATAGACTCACTAGAGTCTTTGTGGTATTTCTGTCTTTGATTACTTTGTGCTGCAGAGCTGAGGTGCAGCGCAGGCGCTCACATGGGAGAGCTTACTTGACTCCCCAGATTTCATATTAATATTTCTCTTTTCAGGTCCCTGTCTCCTGGGGGATCAGCTAGCAAAGCAGTTGAGGTTTTGGTAAGGTGACAGCTTTCCCTGTTGTCTTGCTGATACCTTGACATTTTAGTCACATCAGCCAAAATACCTTGAAAACATTCCCAGTTTTAAAAATATGCATTCCTGGCATGTGTTTCTCCCTGGGAGTCTGGAGACCAAGCCAGAATTCTCACATACAGGACAGGCAATGCATAAAATAATGACCTAGAAGAATCTACAACAAAAAAGCTTAAGTCCTCAGCAGCTTTTAATTTTTTCAGCATTAAAGTAGCATCATTCTATTTTATACATCCTGCTTCTAAATGATACCGTGTTACTGTGAATAGGAAATGTTTTCTTCTGGCCAAAGTAGAGCTATTACAGTATGTTCTATAAGAGGTAATGACAGGGCTTTTACCTTCCCTAGCAGCATGTCTTTGGGAGGAGGATTATTCTGCAGCGTAAGTAGACAAATGAGGCTGATTTTTCCACCAAAAGTGAATGTGCTTTTGAGTTGTATGTATTCTAGGAATGCTGTAAACCTTGATGGTTAATTACATCAACTAAAATCACTTTGCCTTAGGGATCCTTTTGTAGTGACACAGATGAATGCTTCCAGTTTAATTTTGAGACTGATTATAATTTGCCCTTTCAGCAGATGGTGATGTATATGATGAACTGACATCTCAGACCTATTTGAAGTACCTTTGAGGCTTTCTTTTAGTTCTCTGCCTAGGCTCCCATGTTTTTAAGGAGAAATCATGCAATTTGCCTGGAGGCTGATGGCTTAGTTGAGTGCATCAGTTACACATTGACCCTTCTTCAGCTGGAGAGCATTAACCTTGCGTTAGAGACTTATCCTCTCAGCAGCCAGGCAGCCATCAGGTGTTCTGCAGTTTAATGGGACAGCTTGTTCAAATCAGTCTTGTCCTAGAGCTACTGTCTATCAAATACATTGAGATATCCTATTGAATATCCTTAGAGCCCCAGACAGCTTTCTTCCATCAATTCCTAATAAAGAAATTGCACAATAAAGGGCTTGTAATTCCTTTATTTCTGATATGTCTCAGTATAGCTGCCTAAAAGTGATGTTCTGCCTTTCCTGAAATCAGAGGAATTATACAAGTTCATGTGTTTCTTCCTAAAACAGTTCTGACCTTTCGTTTCTGGTGTTCCAACTGCAAGAAACTGATTGAAATTCAGCAAAGACATTCTGCAGGGCCTGATTTGAAGTCTCCTCAGTTTGCCACAGGTTAATTGAGCAGCAGTACCACCACCTTCTGAAGCATGGTTGAACTGTGCACCAAAATACAGATCACCTAGGAGGTGTTAACTTAAGGTGTTGACTGAGAGAATTCTCTGTGCTGTGTTTGGAGTGGAGAAGAAAAGCCAGCCTCGGACACATGCCCTTGTTGCAAAGTTAATGACTTCTGGGGTTCAGGGCATGCAGTAGTTACTTATTTTTGTCCTCTTCTGCAGTGTCCTATGCTTTAGTCCCATGTTTCCAGCTTAAAGTCACATTGTCTTTGCTCATTGTCCCTCCCTTCTCTGCCAGCCATTAAAACTTAAGTCCAGTTCACTAGTTTGCTGTTGATCTCAGAGGTGGGCTCTGGTAATCCCTTCTCAGAAGTTCATATGCTTAGTTCCTATCTGGTTCATGCTTACCTCTCTGTGCCAAGACAAATCCCTCCAATTCCAGCAGCCAGCACTATAAAACTGAGGACATAGTATACATTTATGTATTTTATATGCCCTCTGTCTTTCCTTCCCCCCACCACAATTTGGGTCTGGCTTAGGTGTGATCAGTGCTGCATGATGTAAAGTGCTTGTTGAACAGGGATTTCTAGCTCTTCTAAGTCAGTGTGCTGCAAGTGTGATGGAAAACTCCAGTTTTTAATAGTCTATTGCTTTGTTTTAGGTTTACCCCAGATATCTCCTCTCATTCTACTGAATGAAGGCACTGACCTCCTCTGAACTTGTGAGGGCTTTATAAGCATAAGCTCCTCTAAAGTCAGTATGTACAGATTAGGAAGGATGGTTATTCTGTGACAGGATCCCTCTGCAGCCAAACTGAAGATGATGGGCTGCTCGTGCAGTCCCAGGCTACTGTTGATCTCCAAAGTACTTTGGCTTTCTGTTGTTTTGCTTGTGATCAGGTCTCATGCATTTAGGCCAGGCTTAGCAAGTTGGAATAAGTTGATGTTGGGTCCTCATGTTTATATCCTGCATTGATCTGTTGAGATGGTCCCTATGTCTTGCCAGTCCATGGGAATGCAAAGCTCATTACCCTGCTTTTGTGTCTGGATATCCTCCTCCAGCGGCAGACCTGGGATCTCGTAACATAGCTTGGTCTTTCCCCTGTCTGTGCCCTGGCTGCCTGCAAAGGTAGTGAGCTGGAAGAGATGTCTAGAGTAGAGAAATGAGATACTGGTAATTCTCTGTCACATAGGAGTGGAAGACCTGCCTGACCTGGAGCCATGGCTGTTCCTCCAATTGAATCCCTACACACAGCATTTTATACAGTAAAGCAATGAAATGGGCTTCCCCATCCGTGACAGTGTTCAAGGCCAGGTTGAATGGGGCTTGGAGCAACCTGCTCTAGTGAAAGGTGTCCCTGCCCATGGAACTAAATGATCTAGGATTCTATGAAAAGGTTTGTGTGGCCAGAACAGGGAGAAATACCATGCCATGCCACTTTACTCACAAATAAGTGGCCTTTGAAACATAATGGCACAACATAATATGGGGAGGAGCTTTCTAGCACTTCCTTTCCTGTGCACTGGGACTCATCTGGGTGCAGATAAGCTCAGTTTGACAGTTAAAAGTTGAAGTAACGATTAGGAGAAAGCTGGGGGCAGTGATGGGGTTGGTAACTGCTTTCCAGATAGATCGGATTAAAGACGTGGTTTGGTGGGAAGCCTGCATTCTTGAGGATTGATTGTGGGTTTTTTGAGACTAATAACAGCTGTGATCAGCAATACAAGGCAGGGAAACTTAAAAGACAATTCTGCGAAGTCTTTGAAAGGAAATTCAGAGAAAGAAGTGGAGCCACAACTAGAAAACCAAAACTATTCCAAGTAATTTAAAAGCTGTGTGTTTGCCAGATACCATCAGTATAAGGTTCCATAATTCTCCTGCCCTAAATTCTGTGGGTCCTGGTAAAAAGAAACAGCTTCAAGGAGCATCCTAAATACAAGGTGGATGCATAATGTGTATGTGTGGGGATCAGTGAACGATGAAGGGAGTTGGCCCTGGTGCCAGGGGATCCATGTATGCTCATTGCAGGTTCCCTTTCACTCCCAGTCAGAGTGATTCACACAGGCTCTTCCCCATAATTCATCAGCCCATTGCTCACTTCCAACCCTTCCTCAGGTTCTGCCCTTTTTTAAGTAGGGCAGTTGATGGCATTGGGATCAGTGAATCATTCCCATTTCCCTTGTGCTCTACAGTCCATTAAATGTACTATACACCAAATCCACTAAAACAAAGCAGAAAATCTTGTCCTTCCTTCTTTTCCAGTGTAGAGTTCCCTGCCCTCCCTGAATTCAAGTGTTACAGTGAGTCACACCAACTCTAAAACTAGGTAGCACTTTCACAGAAAGGTTCTTATTCCATTCACTTCAATTGCTTTCTCTGAATCAGTAACACAAGCCCTTTACTATACAGAAACTATTCCAGAATCACTTCAGAACAATTTAAAACACAAGAATTTTGTTATAAGGATGAAATGTCAAAATCAGGAAAGAATCTAGGATGGTTTAACTCTCAGGATTTGTCTTGGCTTTGCTGCTGTGTGAAGTTTGGCCAGAGTATTTATGCTATTAAATTCCCTACCTTAAGGAGGTCTGTGTCACTGAATACCTGCAGTGCACCATAAACATGCATCTGAGTTTGAAAGAGCATAAAGAATATCTGTGAAATTGAAATGAGAATAAAGAACATAATAATTAAAGCCTTGTCTTGGAATTAACTGCACAATGGTAAGACTTTTGGAAGACTTGGGTGTCTCTTTGTTTCAAGTACTATAAGTTGTTGGAAATGAGAACTGAAACTTGTTCCTTTCACTTCAAAACTTGCTTTTCACTTGAAAAATGGCTGCTTATTCTATTTCTTGTAATGCTTCATTGTAGCAGAAGCTGAAAGGGATGTTAAATTGTTTAGATTTCATTTCAGTGCCTCATGAATAGGAATTGGAACATAATCTCTGTGAGGGTGGTGGTGGGCTGTTAGTCTACTGTAAGGTAAAGTAACTTTGAGTGCCTGGGATGTATGTAGTAATAGTTACCATCAGGAATCAGATAGTAGTCTGACAGAACAACAGGTATCATCTAGGATTGTAACACATTTGTTTAAAAGTAAAATCCTAGGAATACTTTTCATGAAGGCATCTTAACAACTTGGAAACCATTTCAAAAAAGAGAAGCAGCAAAGTAAAAGCAATTGGTTGCAATTATTCACTTTTTTGCCTTTTTCATTGTTTTCCTTTTTTATCAATAAGCCTTATCCAGATGGACAAACTCTGTTGAGATGCTGGTTTGGTTTATGGTTTGCTTCTTCCCTTGCAGGTCAGAGCCATCTCTGGGGAACGTATCTACAAGCTTTCTGAAGGGGACTGTCATGGCTGCTCAGTGTGACTGCAGTGAGTATGATGGGTGCGAGTGCTGTGTGCCTGCCCTGAGGCTCAACTACACTTACATCATGTGGCTGAAGATGATGGTTGGTGTTACACCTCTGTGGTCACCTTTGATGTCAGTCAAACCCATAGACATAGGTAAGTGCAACTATATTTGAAATGATTTTGAATGGAGGACAGCAGCAGAATGTCTCTTTTGGAGTGGATGGCACAGACAGACAGGAGCAGGCCTCCTGGTGCTGTCTCATTTGCTCAGGGTGGTGCAGTACACATTTCCTAGCCTCCTAATGCCTCTCTGGGCTCTGGTACAAAACCAAACTGAGCAAAGGCCATGCTGTCAATATGCTCCAGCTCTCAGTTCTAATTCAAACCTCTCTGTGCCTGAGTCTGGGACAATGGTGGAGCTTATCTGTGTTGTGAGGACTTATATTAAAAAGGTGTGTGTGTGGGGAAAAACTGTTCCTAAAGTGATTAAGCAAATGAAACTCCCTCTTCTCTCAAGCAGCTCTGTTGTCCTGATGCTTTCTTCCTTACACATTACCAAGACCAGTGTTTTCCAGCTATTTCCAGATACGCTCTTCTGTATTTAATCAAGTTAAACTCCACTGACATTCTGACTTTGATGTGTGTTGCCATCCAACATGCACGGTTATTACAAATCTTGACAGATTTCAAAAAGGTGGGGAATTGGTCAGCTCTGGGGGGAAATAATAGGAGTTGTATAAAACTCTTCCTAAAGGATGTGCTTTGCCAACAGAGTAAGTTAAGATAACATAATTAGTTTATACCACATAGTAAAGCGTATTTAGGACTTGCATAATACTGTATGTTACATAATAAAACATGGAGCTGTGAATGGGGACAAGGTGAGCCAAAGGACACTGTACTTAAACAGTGATTTGAAAAGGTCTCAGCAACAGGTAAAAGCAGGATCAAGGCTCCCTGCCTTTGTCTGATGAGGAGTGAATGTAATCCTGATGATCATTCTAAATTGCCCATCCATTTCCCTCTCCAGAGTGTTCTGTTCATCCTCATGGGAAATTTCTGAAACCCTCCTTTTTACTTTGCCCTAATGTAGCTCTCCTGGAGACCTTCTTTCATAGCCATAATCACTGTGGAAGGCATGGGAATATCTAGCAATTCTTTGTGTATGATATGAGGACATTATCTCCTGTATCTTCAGGAGCTGAGCAAATTGCTTTGCTCAGCACTCCCATCCCTCTCAGTCCTCTTTGCAGCAAAACAGGTACATTAATGTTTGGTTACTGGGGAGAATCATGGCCCAAGGCAAGAAATGAATGCAGTTTTAAGGCGAACATCGGGTCAAACAGCTTGTCCTTCTAACTGTAACAGTGCCGGGGTGCACTTTTCCAGTGATATTACACATTAGTGTCTCATACGCCTACTGTAGAGAAGCTCTTGGAAACTGAGCTCAAAGAGGTGGCATGAAAAAGACCCATTGCCATCAGCAGTCACAGGCAATCAGGTTAGTGGTAAACATGTCAATTAATTTGTCTGCAGTCAAGCCTGAACCTCCTTTGAACCTGCATCTAGAAATGACAGAGGAAGGTCAAATGAAGATCTGCTGGTCCAACCCTGTGTTGATGCCATACCCACTTCAGTATGAAGTGAAGATCTCTGCAAACTCAGCTCAAAACAGCTGGCAGGTGAGTTAGCTCTGCTCATGTATTTTACAGTGCAGGTCGGTGGGTTTCTATGGAGCCCAGGATTTCTTAGCACCCTCCTTGTCCTTGGGCAGTGGATCTGGTGGGTTGAGGACTGTCTTTGGGCAGTGGCTGGGCTGGTGGAGCTGGGCATGGAACACTGAGCTGATGTGTCCAGCAGACCCTGGTAAACATCAGCAGTGTGCTGGTGAGCTGGACTTGACATTGCTACACCAGGAGAGACACTACACTGATACAAGACCCATCTCCTTTTGGGTCTTACACACAAACTCCCATCTTTCTTTTTTGGATGAAATAGTAGATTCTGAAGTCTAAAGGCAAAGGTCTCTCTTTTCAATAGCCCCCAAATTCCATTGTATGTTTGATATTTATAGCTTTTATTAGTGAATTGCTTTTTCCTGTTGCTGCCACACAACTGTCTCGAATAAAAAACAGCTGTCACTTAGGAGTTCACAATGAAATAACATGTTTTCCACAGAGTCATGCAATCTCTACCAAATTTGGATATACGTAGATTTCAAGAAGAAACTGGTCTTTACTGAACTAGCTACCTAAACCCTACTCCCTAGACTCTTTGTTTTGGTTCCCTCTGTCTTTGTTCATCCTGTTTCATTATACAACATTAGTGGCTTCTGATAATCCCACAGATGGTTCAAGGTGCTCTGGAAACCTCACTGGCCATAGACAATACGCTGCTTGGGTCTTCATACTTAGTTCAAGTGCGGTGCAGGAATCATCATGGTCCGGGGTTCTGGAGTGACTGGAGCACACCATACAACCTCAGCTTGGGAGGTAGGTCTCATGTGGTCACTTATGTGCAGTGTTTTGGAATACAATACACTTTTCCCAGCCTGGTTTGTTCTGTGGAATGAGTATGTGAGAGCATGTGTTATACCAGGAAGGTACAGAAGGCTTGAGTTGAGCTGAAAAATCTCAGGAAGTTCTTTCCCTTTCTGCTTCTGTTTCCGCACGGGCAGGGACCCTCCAAGCCCCTGTGTCCAGCCTGGCCTTGAGCACTGCCAGGGATGGGGCAGCCACAGCTTCTCTGGGCCATCACCCTGGGCCAGCGCCTCAGCACCCTCCCAGGGAACAGTTTCTGCCTCAGAGCTCAGCTCAGTCTCCCCTGTTGGGGCAGGTTCAAGCCATTCCCCTTGACAAGGCCCTACAGGCCCTTGTCCAAAGCCACTCCCCAGGTTTCTTGTAGCCCCTTTGGACACTGGGAGCTGCACTTAGGTCTCTCCAAACCTTCTGCAAGCTGCACAAGCCCATGCTTCAGTTTCAGCTAATGCTTCAGCTAACATCATTTCAGCACCCTGCAGGGTTCATAGAGTCAGATGATTATTCCTCCCCATCCCTCCAAATCCAAACATTGCTCCTCTCTTATTTGGATCCTCTCTCAATTTTACTATTTTATGTGTTGTTTGTCTTTTTGAGATGAGTTATGGAAGCAAACCCTTTCTAGCTGGCTAGTACTGCTTGAAGCATTTAAATAAGCTGACCTGATGCCTTAGGTTGGCTGAGTGGAAAGCAGCAGTGTTAATCTGGTTTCCTTAGATTTAATTTACAGCAGTCCCTGTGATTCCCTGTTTCCCTTGGGCTGCTGGGTATTGCTTTCACTGGAGCCTCCAGTGACTTCTGCTCATTTAATTCAGGTTTGCCTGGGGATATTAAAGATATTTAGTAGAATTTACTAATGTCAGTTATGGAGTGAGACAGTCAAAGACTCATTCCTGCCCCTCTCCCCTATAGCTGTTAATAGTAATTAAGAAGTAGGCAATGTAGAAATACACCTGGATAATGTTAACATTTTTCTATCATATTTTCCTTTGTGGGTATTCTTGTGTGGATTCTAATCCCAATTGATATTTTTTCCCTTTCTTTCCTCATTCTTTGTAGCTCAAGTCCTGTACTTCCCTCCTAAGCTACTGACCAGTGCTGGGTCTAACGTTTCCTTTCATTGCATCTACAAAAACACAACCAAGCTTGTAGCATCCAAGAAGATTGTCTGGTGGCTGAATTTAGTGGAAGAAATCCCTCAAAGTCAGTATACGCTTGTGAATGACCGTGTAAGCAAAGTTACTCTTTTCAACTTGAAAGCAACAAAACCTAGAGGAAGTTTCTTCTATAACGCATTGTACTGTTGTCATCAAAATAGGGAATGTCATCATAGATACGCTGAATTATATGTAGTAGGTAAGATTCCAGATGATTTTAAATTATCATTTCACTGCTTTGAATCCTAAAATCAGAATATCTCCATTGTAAGCTCCAGTTAGATTTTCTTGAGCAGCTGTAATAAATGTTTTGATACAAACACTTATATCTTCATTAATCTGAACTTTCCATGTGTTTCAATTAGATGTGAATATTAATATCACCTGTGAAACGGATGGGTACTTAACTAAAATGACTTGCAGATGGTCTGCAAACCCAAACACTGTGCTCCTGGGGAGTTCCTTGCAGTTAAGATACTACAGGTGTGTATATAGCTGTTAATGCAATCATTATGTTTGGGAAGTGTTGCTCTGGAAATGCTATCATGGCAAAGAATTCTGAATAGATGTAATTATAAAACATACTTAGTTCCTGTAAGCTGGAATTTTTCCCTCCTGGAACTCCACAGGTATTAACTATTTGTATTGCCAACCGTATACTGGGCTGCACCTCCAGAGCATGAGCAGCAGCTCAGGGAGGGGATCCTGCCCCTCTGATGGGCTCTGGGGAGACCCCCCCCCTGCGGCCCTGCTCCAGCTCTGGGGCAGCAGCACAAGAGGGACGTGGAGCTGTTGGAGCGAGGGCAGAGGAGGCCATGGAGCTGCTGCGAGGGCTGGAGCAGCTCTGCTCTGGAGCCAGGCTGAGAGAGCTGGGCTGGGGCAGCCTGGGGGAGAGAAGGCTCCTGAAGGGGAGACCTGAGAGCAGCTCCAGGGCCTAAAGGGGCTGCAGGGAACCTGGAGAGAAAGGGGCTTGGGACAAGGGCCTGTAGGGGCAGGCCAAGGGCAATGGCTTGAACCTGCCCCAAGAGGGGAGCCTGAGCTGAGCTCTGAGGCAGAAGCTGTTCCCTGTGAGGGTGCTGAGGCGCTGGCCCAGGGTGATGGCCCAGAGAAGCTGTGGCTGCCCCATCGCTGGCAGTGCTCAAGGCCAGGTTGGACACAGGGGCTTGGAGCAAGCTGCTCCAGTGGAAGGGGTCCCTGCCTATGGCAGGGGTTGGGAGTGGAGGAGCTTTTCATTCTCTTCCAACCCAAACTATTATAGGATTCTATGATATGTGTTTAGAAGCGGGACCATAGATACCCGAGTGTGTAACATGCATTCTGTGAAAAAGCTTCTTCCATTCAGGATGGAAAAAGTCTTACTCATATATAGAGAATCAAATCTTGGTTCATAAAGGGAATACTGCTTCATGAAGGTAGGTAGTATTTTTGGTGGCCAGAGCAATTCTTAGTTTTCAGGGGTTTTTCCGGTGTTTTCATGTAGGTGGTTTAATTTTGTCTGTCTGGGGAAGAGCAGGAGAACTGGGATATGGACCAAACATTCCTGCTTGCAAAATACAAGCCTGATTATTAAATCAGTGCTGTGATCATCCTCATCTTCATTCATGTGCACAAATACTGCCTCTAAACAGCGTTGTTTTACCATGAAACTAAAAAAAATCCCTCTGATACACTAATATATTGGACTGATAGGTTGGAGTTTTCTGGAACTGTATTAGTCTTTATCGAAACAAGACAGACAGACATCCCTTCCTGAGAAAATGTCTTTAGTTTTACTGTTCTGCTGGACCTGAGATGCAAAGTTTTGGCACACAAGCTTAAAGCAGCCCTGAGGGTCTGATCCTTTGGGAAGCTGAACTGCCTTCTCTGTTGGAGTATCTGAAGGGGGCCTGTAGGGATGCTGGGGAGGGACTCTTCATTAGGGACTGCAGTGACAGGACAAGGGGGAATGGGTTCAAACTGAAACAGGGGAGGTTTAGATTGGATCTAAGGAAGAAATTCTTTGCTGTGAGGGTGCTGAGGCACTGGAATGGGTTGGCCAGGGAGGTTGTGAGTGCTCCATCCCTGTCAGTGTTCAAGGCAAGGCTGGACAGAGCCTTGGGTGCCATGGTTTAGTGTGAGATGTCCCTGCTTATGGCAGGGGGGTTGGAACTGGATGATCTTAAGGTCCTTTCCAACCCAAACTATTCTATGATTCTATTGTAGTACCAAGGTGAGTATTTCTCAGCATTTTCTGGATTAAAGTAAGAACTGGATGCCTGAGATTGCATGTGGAGGGTTTTAGGGCAGGATTAGTGACTTAACTGGCTGCTAAGGTAGGTTTTGTTTAAACTGTCTTCAAAAATGTGAATGTAATGAGTGTGCAGCTGGGCAGGGAGCTTGAAATAAAACCCATGCTGCTCTTGCCAAGGTTTTTATTCCCACTTTTTACTTGCTCAAGTTTATTTAAAGAAGTTCTTTTCTAGTAGGAGGTGATACCTCGTGCATTTGTTACAGTTTGGTAGATCAAACAGTGAACATTAATACTGAGTGAAAATGCTGCCCAGAAGCTGGTATTTGTTGTGATCTTTCTTTGGGCTTTTGTTTGTTTGTTAATAGTAGGATCAGACAGAGGAAAAAATACAACAAATAAATAATGGGGGACCCCATTCGTGTAGTGATTTCCATACAGCTGAAGTATCAGACGTTTGCAAATGTACACTTATGAGAATACCAGTATCATAGAATCGTGGAATGATTTGGGCTGGAAGGGACCTTAAAGCTCATCCACTCCGAACCCCTCCCATGGGCAGGGACCGCTTCCACTGGAGCAGCTTGCTCCAAGCCCCTGTGTCCAACCTGGCCTTGAGCACTGCCAGGGATGGGGCAGCCACAGCTTCTCTGGGCCATCACCCTGGGCCAGCGCCTCAGCACCCTCCCAGGGAACAGCTTCTGCCTCAGAGCTCAGCTCAGGCTCCCCTGTTGGGGCAGGTTCAAGCCATTGCCCTTGGCCTGGCCCTACAGGCCCTTGTCCCAAGCCCCTTTCTCTCCAGGTTCCCTGCAGCCCCTTTAGGCCCTGGAGCTGCTCTCAGGTCTCCCCTTCAGGAGCCTTCTCTCCCCCAGGCTGCCCCAGCCCAGCTCTCTCAGCCTGGCTCCAGAGCAGAGCTGCTCCAGCCCTCGCAGCAGCTCCATGGCCTCCTCTGCCCTCGCTCCAGCAGCTCCACGTCCCTCTTGTGCTGCTGCCCCAGAGCTGGAGCAGGGCTGCAGGGGGTTCTCCCCAGAGCCCAGCAGAGGGGCAGGATCACCACTGTTATTTGTATAAGATTCTGTTACATGTTGGGAACAAAAATACAGAATAAGTATATGAATTTTGAAACCAAATGAAATAGGGGTTTTAATTACCAAACTTATTTGTAAGAGACACCACAAATATGCAGGAATTGCTGGTATTTGCTTAGATATAGCAAATCTTCATGGTAAAAGTTGAAAGTTAGATATGTCACATTGCTATCAGACACGTCCGGTTTCCCAGGAGCCCACAGCTATTCTTCTTAGTGACTGATGCAGTTATGTCCTGCAAACGAAAGCCAATGCTCTGCAGTACATTGGTGTGATAGCTTTGCTCTTGGTGTCTTGTTTTGGTTGGGTTGTAACTATGTCTTCCTCTACAGCCAGTGCTGCCAACAGAAACAGTGCAGAGATGATCATCCTGTAAATCCAGGGAATGCTGAGCTGAATCTTCAAAGCACAAGGCACCGGTGTAATCACTCGTAGCCATGTGGACAGGAAGAGATTCAGCTCAGTGTAACTTCTGTGGTTCAGTTAAATAACTAATCTCTATCTGGCCATTCTCAGCACAAATCTAAGCTGGCCACAAAGCTTAGGAAAAATTAGGAGGAATTTGAACACTTTCCATCATGATAAGGTGTCCAGTGCTATTTTACCCAGAGTCCAGCTCTCCTCTCTTCTGTTGCCAGATGAGATACTGTCTGTATGTGGGATTTCAATAGCACCCTCCAGAGCTGATATTTTTTTATGGGATTTCCATCTCCTGGAGACTTCACTGCCTGGCTGATCCATGTGGCAGCTTTCCCCTGGATGCCCTTTGGTGTTTTGAAAGCCATATTCTCAGCTGGAGTAAATTCTTGGCTGGAGATCTGCCTTGCTATGTGTATTGCTAATAAACACCACTCGAGGAACGTGATTTAGATTGAGGGGAGCCTGAGCTGAGCTCTGAGGCAGAAGCTGTTCCCTGGGAGGGTGCTGAGGCGCTGGCCCAGGGTGATGGCCCAGAGAAGCTGTGGCTGCCCCATCCCTGGCAGTGCTCAAGGCCAGGTTGGACACAGGGGCTTGGAGCAAGCTGCTCCAGTGGAAGGGGTCCCTGCCCGTGGCAGGGATTGGAGCTGGACAAACTTTTCATTGCCTTCCAACACAAACCAGGCTGGGATTCTGTAATTTATGGGTATTTGCAGGTGCCTGCTCTTCTTTCTTCCTGTAGTTAGTTTCTTATCAGAAGATTTCCACAGGGGAGAGCCTTCATGTTTTGCTTTATTCAGGCTAAGAGCCGAAGCTTTGAGGAGGAGCACTGCAATGTTATTTATGCATTTTGTGCAGATTGAAGTTCAAGATCTTTCCAAATAATCATCAGAAAACCCCAGATGGTTCCAGTGACACCATTTATTTTAATTGCCTTCAGAGTTCTATTTTACTGATGCCACATGCAGCTTATCGTTCCAGTGTGTTAACTGAATGTGGTTTTTCTCTCTTTTAAGGAGCAGAATTTATTGTTCCGACTTTCCAAGTACATCTCCAGAATCAGAGGTGAAAGAATGTCATTTGCAGAAGAATCATTCTTACGAGTGCACGTTTCAGCCTATTTTTCTTTTATCTGGATATACCATGTGGATAGAATTTAAGCACTTCCTAGGAACGCTTGAATCCTCACCAACTTGTGTCGTTCCAGCTGATGTGGGTAGGTCCAGATTCGTGCACATCTTTCTTCACTTGTGACCTTGGATTTCATTCCTTATATGGTGTAGGTAAAGTACTTCTTCATAGTGTTTTAACTCAATTAGCTTGTGGAAAGAACATAAGAATATCAAAGCTTTGATATTGTCTTCTAAAAGACATTGGGTTACATGATATTTCCATACCTTTGCTTGGCACAGGAGCACATTGTAGCTGCCGCTAATACCTATAACATGAAACATGCAGTTTTGTGTGTTTATCCTAGAGGGAGTTTGCAAAGAGATCTATAGAAAATGCAAGAATTAAATTTAGGAACGAGCTCTCATTTTGAAGGTTCTTGGTTCTGTTACTTTTCCAAAGTCTTCAAGTAGTTAAGTTTTGCTGCTTTGATGCAGCACTATATGTGTTACTCACACCGTTACCTGTTCACTTACAATCATAGGGACTGCTCATGCTCTTGCATGTATTTGCAAAGCTCCTTTTGTGACACAGAGCACTTAAATTTGTATAAAAGCAAGAGGCAGGGACAGTGTTTGAGTGTTTTGAAACACTGCAAAATGTGAAAGCACTTATTATCTGCCCCATGACTCAGAGCATTCATTGGACTCTATTTTTTGGACACAAAATTGGACAATATGTACAGAGGAAGTATGGCAGCTGGAGCCCAGAAGTGCTACATGAAATAAAGCAGAATAATAAAACACATCTATTATGTATGTGGAGAGCAGCTGTAGTGTTAGTCTGGGGTGGGCACTGCTGTGCTCTCACTTGGCTATGTCCTTTTGGATGGACGTGCTGGCTTTGGACAGTGCTGCATGGTGAGGAGTTGTAGCAGAACTTCAGGAGCCTGGTTTATTCAAGTCATCACTTGAAAGCAATAGAATTGACCTACACTGGATGAAAGGTGCTCTGTGTCATGGTAAACCAAACCAGATTCATTCTAGCATCACCCAGAATTGAAAGCTTATTTTACTTGTTATTTTCTCCTCACTCACCATCTGATGAGCCAAAACAAGTTATATAGATATTTATAGATGTATAAAACCATTTGCTGTTTGTACCAGCTGAGGTACAAGGTTCTGGCACCAATATAAGCTACTGGGGTTAGGATTGAAATGAAATGTATTGAAACTTGCCCGTGGATGATTATTTTGTAATTAAATGAAATGCTTATTCTGTCAGAAACTTTGATTTTGAGCTTTCAACTTTACCTTTTCTTGGGTCAAAATTGGAATGAATTTCCCATTAGACAAGCATTGTCTCTCTCAGTCAGCAATGCTCTGTCTGCAGAGAATGGCCCAGCCAGCCTGGGTTGGTGAATGGTTACATTTACATTCCAGTCCAGCTTTACTTGGGAAGGCAGAAGCCACAATGTGATACCTGCCACCCTCAGGGCAAAAGAAAATACCCCACGATGAGTAGATTTAATGAGGAATGTCCATGCAGACCTTATAGCCTCTCTTCTTCTTTCCATTTTCTAGTGAAGCTGCTTTCTCCCTCCAATGTTAAAGCAGAACTCACCAGGAATGTTGGGCTGCTGAATGTGAGCTGGACAAACCCTCTGTTTGCAAACAGTGATCTGAGATTTCAGATTCGGTATGCTGTGAACAGGGAGGAAGTGATGTGGGAGGTACTGTCTCTTTTAATCTAGATCATGGGTTGATGCAGTGTTGTCACTGAGTGTGTTAACTGGGGTTAGGTGGAATTTGTGGCATGCAGTGAATCAACGGTTATGTTGCAGATTAATTCACTTTCTCATTGGATTCATTTTCAGGAATTCTGACTCTGACAGATGCTAAAACAGCTTTTGTTCTTCCTCAGCCTGTTTTGACTTCTGTTACAGCTTTATGAAGTTTCAAATGCACCCACAAGATCAGCTGTGATAGAAGTTCAAAACCTTTGTGTTGAGTATGTCGTTCAGGTCCGGTGCAGGGAGCTGGATGGATCAGGCTACTGGAGCAACTGGAGCAGATCAGCCTATACCCTTGTAAAAGATATCAAAGGTACTTGTGCTTTCAGAGTGCATTCTCTGGGTCTGTGCAGCTTCAGACTGAAGAGTGACACTGTTCTTTCAAAACTGCAGCTCCCTTACAGGGCCCTGAGTTTTGGAGGATTATTACTGAAGATCCAGCAAGGAGGCAGAAGAATGTTACACTGCTGTGGAAGGTGAGAACAATTCCAGTTTGGTCTTTCACTTTGATCCAAAACCCATGGGTAGAACTGCCAGAAAGGGAGTATGATGAGCATGTTTCCCTGGGAAGCAAACCTGGGCAGTTGCTGCTTATGGGGCTTCACTCGGGATGTGACTTCTTCTGAGTTATTACCTCTTGCTTGCCTAATACTGGAGGCAAGTGGGGGTTACTGGTGAATATTGACTGTGAGACTGTGATACAGTGGGAAGTGAGTTTGTCTTCTTCGCTCAATCAGCCTGTCTTGGACTTTACTGCCTTCTGGTTTTATTCTCTTTATTCTCTCATGCACCTTGTTGAGCCAATCTTGTACCCTAATCATTACCAAATTCATGGTAATGCAGTAGGACAAGAACTTTCCTAGTGCTGTGTGGTTGAGTCAGATGAGACATACACTGGCCACAGGCATATTCCACACTTGGGAAGCTCACAGGCCAACCTCCTGAACTAATGTTTGTAGAGTGGACCCCTCTGAGGTCCAGTTACCTGCACCACAGCCGTGTTAAACTTTATGGGGGCTGCATCACAGCCCTGGGGAGCATCCTGTTGTTCCTGATGTCTTACAGCCCTCACTACAGGAGAGCCCTCAGATCTCCAGGCAAGCTACAAGTTTCCTTGCCTTTGTGTGGGGACCTCTACTTTCAGTGTTAGTTACACAAATGCTATGAAACAGAGACTTGAAATGCAATTTGCTCTTAACACTCAGAAGAAAGAGTAATGTGGAATCACAGACTGCAATTTAGAATGAGGTGCAGTCTTTAGCTGCCAAGTTCTGCCTGAGCAGAATGTGCCACTGAACTGCTAGGGAGCTGCCTGTACCAACACCACTGCAACTGCACGTAAACTGAGCACAGTGAAAAGGTTAACACAGGACAGAGCAAAAAAGCATATCCGTGACTACTCACTCCTGTTTGCCCATGTGCAGTGTGCAAACAGTCAGCTGTTCTGTTTTCTCAGTCCTGAAAAAGACTTAACATGAAACAGTTTGTTACTAAAGGAGCCTGAAAGTTTGTATTTCCTTGTGCCCTCTTTTTTCCCCTGGAAAGACAGCAAGGAATTGTGTCAGCTCTCAGGGAGGGAGATAGAAGGAATCAAGTCTTTAGATGGACTACAGAGCCTTTGCTAAAAGGACAGTAGACAGCCTATAGAATATCTTTACTGGATCATGCTTTCTTAACATTGGAACGGTGCCTTCTGCCCAAATAACATTTGCTTTTGAAATCAAAGGCTGGGAGATTAATTCATGCCAATATTTGCTGCAGCCACTGATGAAGAGTCACTCCTTGTGCAGCGTGAGCCGATACGTTATACAGCATCAGACATCAGGAAACACCACATGGTCAGAGTATGTTGACAATGGCACTACCTGTTCATTTCCATGGACTGAACACACACACACCATTACTGTTCTGGCCATGAATTCAGTTGGAGTTTCTTCAGTTAACTTTAATTTAACTCTATCCCAGCAAATGAGCACAGGTAAGAAACAGCTATTAGTGACCATTTTGAGATGTGGAAAATGCTGGGAATTGTTGTGATGCTTTTGGACAAAGCTTTCTTTATAATCAAATTCCCTTTCTTAGGATAAAAAAACGTTCTGTATACATTCAGCTGTATATGGGAAACAGATTCTGCATCTCACCAACAGACCTAGTTGAAAAATGAGATTTCCATTGCATGAAAACCTTAACAACCTTTGGGTTTGAAAAGAGCTGTCTGTTACTTTCCACTAGCAGAATCTAAAGTAATAAATCAAAGAATAAGAGGTTCTTCCTGTAGAACTGATCTTTCATCTACTTTGTCTTAAGAACACCCAACATTCCTGCTAGGGAATGTTTGGTTGTTTCCAAAATGATCTATGGTCTTGTTTCTCTGGCTGCTCACCTGAGGGGCTGCCAGAGTACAGAGTTTGAGAGGTTTGGCTTTACTTCCTAAGCAGCCTCTCATTGATTCAGCTGCTTTGTTGATTCACTCTGCTTTACTAATGAAATAAAGGCTGTTGCATTGAAATTGGATATAATTGATAATCTAATGCCTGTTGCATTAGATTGGATCTAAGGAAGAAATTCTTTGCTGTGAGGGTGCTGAGGCACTGGAATGGGTTGGCCAGGGAGGTTGTGAGTGCTCCATCCCTGGCAGTGTTCAAGGCCAGGTTGGGCCTTGGGNGGATCTAAGGAAGAAATTCTTTGCTGTGAGGGTGCTGAGGCACTGGAATGGGTTGGCCAGGGAGGTTGTGAGTGCCCCTGCCCTGGCAGTGTTCAAGGCCAGGTTGGATGAAGCCTTGGGTGGCCTGGTTTAGTGTGAGGTGTCCCTGCTCATGGCAGGGGGGTTGGAACTGGATGATCTTAAGGTCCTTCCCAACCCAAACTATTCTGTGATTCTATGATTCTATGAAATACTTCAATTGTATAACATTCATGTGCAAATATATGCTGTGGGAAACATCACTGCAGCCTATTTGTAGAACTTTTCTGCTCCAATGCTATTTTCAAAGCATTATTATGGATAAAATTCTTTCTGATATTGTGTGTAAATGTGCTCTGGAAACCCTGCAGTTGGTAGCAGATGTCATGGGAGGCCTTTGTCCAACTTGGTGTATTGCTTAGACTCAGTAGGATTTACCTTACAGGGCTCTCAGTGTGTTCTTTACTGTTTAAATGTTGACAGTTCAGTGGATGTTGATAGGGGTTTTTTGAAGGAGTTATAGTTACGGAAGTGCACATGGGAATCAGGATGTTTGTTTGATGCCTGGTGAGAAACTTGATCTGTTTAATGTTCAGGACTAGTTGGTGTGAACCAAGCTGTGCTGGCTTAAAGAGAAATATGCTTGTTTATGTGAACTAGAGACCTGGCTTTATTATTTAGAAGACAATTGAACAAGTAAATGATAAATGAGCAGGTTGTCCAGGGAAGCTGTGGCTGCCCCATCCCTGGCAGTGCTCAAGGCCAGGTTGGACACAGGGGCTTGGAGCAAGCTGCTCCAGTGGAAGGGGTCCCTGCCTGTGGAAGGGGTCCCTGCCTGTGGCAGGGGTTGGAGCTGGAGGACCTTTAAGGTCCCTTCAGCCCAAACCAATCTGGGATACTATGATAACTATGTTCATGTGCTGAAACCATAGCAGTCACCCATATGCATGTAGTTTGCAGTAGACCCCTCTCCTGCTTAATCCATCATCATCTCTCTTCTGCCCACATTACTCATGGCTGGTTTCTCTTTACCCTGTCAGTGAGTGTTGTGCAGTCCCTCAGCGCTTACCCAGTGAACAGCACTTGTGTGATTCTGATCTGGACACTCTCCCCTCAAATATACATGGTAACGTCTTTTGTTATTGAGTGGAAGAACCTTAACAAAGAAGAGGAGATGAAATGGGTGCGAGTTCCTCCAAATATCAGTAAATATTACATTTATGGTAAGTGTGCACTGGAATATAGAATATATTATGTTAATATGGAGCAGCAAGATGGGACATTACCGAGCTCTGTGATTCCTTTTCCCCCTCTCTGTTTCTGATTTATGATAAGGACCAGCAGAGCAATTCCTAATCATCATTAGAGCACCAACTGTAAAGGATTGACTGCTGCATTTATAATCAGGTTAACAAAGATTGAAGCTCAGGAGTGTGTTCATTTTTTGGCAATACAAAAAAATCAGCTCTGGAATATTGAATACACCAGCTAATATCCAAGTTAATAGAGCTAATATCCAAGTTAATAGAGCTAATATCCAAGTTAATAGAGCTAATATCTAAGTTAATAGAGCTAATATCTAAGTTAATGTGTTCATTCCATTTGCATTTTGGCTTTGATCTAAACATTTTTTGCAATAGCTCCATAAAGGTGTTAATTCCATGACAGAATAATGGTAGATTGTCCTGTATAGATTAATGGGTTTAATCTTCTGATATTAAAGTATATATCTATAAAAGACAGCTTTCATTATTGCCCTTTCTTGGCTGATCTGAGTGTCTGTGGAGGTGATTGTTTAAAAGCAGGATAATAGCTGTGATTCAGAAGGTTGATTTCCTCTTTCCAGATCACTTTATCTTGATTGAGAAGTACCAGTTCAGCCTGTATCCTGTGTTTGCTGGAGGAGTTGGCAAACCCAGAGCAACAGATCAGTTTACCAAAGGTGACATGCAGGATCTTTCTTCATGTTGCTTATGAAATAGGAGCTGTTAAAAGTAACATTTAAATGCAGAAGTCTGTATCTTACCAGAAAAACCTGTCAGTTTTATTTATATTTGTATATGTATATATTGTCAGTTTAATTATATTTGTAATTATAATTGTAATATAACTGTGTGTGATTATAATTGTAATATAACTATGGACAATGATTTAGATGCAAACTACTTGTACACAGGCAAACTATTTGACTGCATTACTAACTGAATCCTTTTAATTTCCAGCTGGATATGAAAATGAGAACAATGCCAACCTCTATGTGGTTCTGCCAATAGTCATTTCAACCTCAGTTTTGTTGCTTGGAGCACTGCTGGTTTCACACCAAAGGTGGGTTGTTCATTGTCATCTCAAATGCCCAGAGGCCTTCAGCGGGTGATGCAGCTTAGGGGATGCCTCAGTGCTGAATTGGTGGGCAGGGTATTTCTGGGGAAAGCTGGGATTATTGATCATCTTTTTGAGGTACTGTACTGAAAGGCAGTGAACTGTGGAATACAGCACCCAGAACTGAGTGCAGTCTTGTTACCTTGTGAAAATGTCGTTGTCACAGTGCTCTGGATAAATAAAACTGCACAGATTCCTTTCCTGACACAGCAGAGGGGAATGAGAGCAG